>MJUT01052658.1:626763-637134 GCA_002080005.1 Gigantidas platifrons | reverse complement strand
AGAAAGCGATGATGGCGATCGTAAAACGTAAGAAAGCGATGATGGCGATCGTAAAACGTAAGAAAGTGATGATGGCGATCGTAAAACGTACGAAAAACGGATATGTATTTAGTTTTTTCTTCTTTTTTTTTAAATATTTTTGAAGTAAATATCGATTTGCAAACGTAATGATAATGCCAAGAAATAAAATAAATTATTGATAGTGTTTGAGATCAATTTTCCATTTAATAATGTATGTTAAATTATTTCATCCACAGTATCCACCGCAACAAGGACAATATCCACCACCACCACCAGGACAATATCCACCACCACAAGGACAGTACCCACCACCTCCAGGTGCAGCATACCCTCCTCCCCCGGCACAATATCCACCGCCACAACCTCCACCACCCTACCATGCTGGATATGGACAGCCACCAGTACCACAACACCAACAGGTTACCGTGGTTGAACACCGTACTGACGTGGTGACTGTAAAAGATAACAAAGGGTAAGGAATGACACCAGCGCTATGAGATAGATATATAAGCATAATTAATATTATATTTGTGTGATTTCCAAAGGCTCTAAATTATTTGGTATACTAATCTTTGGTTAAGAGCGCACTAAATTTGGGAATATAAGTACAGGAAATGTATTTTCTTAAAGTCAACGTGAAGACTCCATTATAAAAATTACAAAACGCAAAGCGCAAAAAAAAATAAAAAAATATGTGTTGGACAAGCACCACCATATCCAACAGTTAATATTACTTTTAGACGCTAAAACATGTTTGAAGAAACCAGAGGCATAATCGGAAGTGTAAGTTGAATGACATGCAAAATAATGGGGGAGAGGGCTGGGGCGGCAGACGAAAAGGGACACAATACAAACAATTGTCGACAAACACAAAAAATAAACAACTAAATATTGAGCAACATGAACCCCAACAAGACAGAGGATGAACCCCACTATGGTATCGGTCATGTTACTCTTGTTAAAAATACAGTAATAAGAGGAAAAGAGGAAGTGATTGTTACTACTACACACATAACTAATTATTTGTCATATGTGACGCAGATATTATGTGATGGTTAACTAAGTCATAGGGTCGAACGTAAACCATTCAAAGTAATGACTTCAAATTGTCCACTAGGAATTCAATGATCAGCAGCTTTCTCGTTAGCAGGAAGGCTATATAAGGGAAATTATGATGGGAACAACAAGCTCTCAACTTAGAGATGTATATTCCATTTACAGGAGCTGTTTTAATGTTGCTACATGTACATATGAATGGACAATTCACAATGTGAAAAACAGAATCATCTATTTTGTCGTAACATTTCATTCTTAACTGGCATTAATTGTCAAATTCTAGGAGTAGATAAACCTATAACACACATATAGCTATGTATGTGGTTTATTTTATGTCAAGTCAAACTAAATATTCAGTGCAATGACATTATTTATATAGCGGAACGTGAAATTAAAGGATGCGGCTAGTTTTTCGTTTCTCTTGGGACCCAATTTATGTGAATAAAGTAATAAACGAGAGGAAGACCACAATTAGTAACCTTTTTTTTTTTTTTTTTTTTTTTGAATTACAATTACATGACAAGACATCGAGTGCTGAATTTATTGTAATAAATGAAATTATTAAACTTGATAAAATACGATTGTTTTCAACCTATACTTTTAAGTACTTCCTCTCCCTAATAGTAAACCTGATTAAAACATTCATTTTATACTGTACTATTTACCAAAACATTCATTTTATTCTGAACTATTTACCAAAACATTCATTTTATACTGTACTATTTACCAAAACATTCATTTTATACTGTATTATTTACCACATGATAACAGTCTGAGTGGGAACAGTCTAGTCTGAGTGGCAACAATCATCTGTGTTGTGTATACCTATTGATGATCATATTCTAAATATTTACAATAATCATACAAAATGAACGAGTAATGTATTTATACTTTTAGACCCTCATTCAATGTCAAAAGAAAACAAAATCATTACAAGCTCCGTTATTCTTGGCAAATGTACATTTCAGTCGCACGAACCTTTTCGTAATGTGTTACATTAAAAAAAAAGGATCGGAAAGTGATATTGTATAACCCTTCATATTACTTTTTATCGTATATTAAGTAGAACTGATTGAACATCAATTTAAGCAATGTGAGAAAAGCTTTAAAATACCATTGGTTAATTCGAATCCATACAGACAATATAAAGTACAAACAATATACAGAAACTGAAGATAGAACAACACGAACCCTTCTACAAACCAGTGGTGAACACATGTGTCAGAGAAACTGAAGATAGAACAACACGAACCCTTCTACAAACCGGTGGTGAACACGTGTGTCAGAGAAACTGAAGATAGAACAACACTAACCCTTCTACAAACCAGTGGTGAACACATGTGTCAGAGAAACTGAAGATAGAACAACACGAACCCTTATACAAACCAGTGGTGAACACATGTGTCAGGGAAAGGTCTAACATTACTGCTCCCTTATATATTCAAGATAATAACTGATTATGCAATGGCTTCTTTTGTATAATAATTCTCTAACTACGGGTTTTCTGCCTTGGATCTATCCACTGAATCCACTCGATCGCAGATATCAATCCACCGTCTACTTGTATTTCATAACTTTAGTGAAAATGTATCATTTTATTAGTTATATCATTTCAAGACTAGGACGTGCAGCGTTCTTTTCATCAACGCTGATCATACAACTGAGGGTTGGCATTACACGTGGAAAACACTTCTATCACAGCATCATTTTACTTAAAGAGAAGGTTTGGGCCCATTAAACGTGCTTAATCCGGTCATTGTTATCAGCAAAGTGATTATTTCAAGCCAGGAAAGTGAACATTCATGTATATATTTTTTGATATGGGTATCGAATTTTTCACTGTTTGTACGATTTTCCGATTAGATTTGGGACTGTTCTGACGATGTGAAATTTTCGTTAGGGGTTTAGTAAACATTGTCCTGAGAGTGTTTTTCGTTAGGGATTTAGTAAACACTGTCCTGAGAGTGTTTTTCGTTAGGGGTTTAGTAAACACTATCCTGAGAGTGTTTTTCGTTAGGGGTTTAGTAAACACTGTCCTGAGAGTGTTTTTCGTTAGGGGTTTAGTAAACACTGTCCTGAGAGTGTTTTTCGTTAGGGGTTTAGTAAACACTGTCCTGAGAGTGTTTTTCGTTAGGAGTTTAGTAAACACTGTCCTGAGAGTGTTTTTCGTTAGGAGTTTAGTAAACACTGTCCTGAGAGTGTTTTTCGTTAGGGGTTTAGTAAACACTGTCCTGAGAGTGTTTTTCGTTAGGGTTTAGTAAACACTGTCCTGAGAGTGTTTTTCGTTAGGGGTTTAGTAAACACTGTCCTGGGAGTGTTTTTCGTTAGGGGTTTAGTAAACACTGTCCTGAGAGTGTTTTTCGTTAGGGGTTTAGTAAACACTGTCATGAAATTGTTTTTCGTTAGAGGTTTAGTAAACACTGTCCTGAAAATGGTTTTTGTTGTAATTTTACTTCCTATTGTTGCTCAGTTTACAATTTTCATATATCATGTTCATGTCTGCATAATAATTATGTGTACAGTTTGGTCATGCAAAAGAGTTTTTGTTTTATTTATCAACAATGTGGGAGAATATATGATAACCAAAAATCATAAAAAGTTAGTAAATAATTAAAGCCTGCATGTTCATAAGATGATACTAGGGAATATGAATTCCTGTCGGGACCATTCATATTGTAAATCAATGCTTTGCTATATAGACTAAATGTTTTCATTTATAGCTGACGCTTTTATTAAAATCACAATTTTATTTTCTTCAGAATATGCCCTGACACAACAAACTGGAAATGGTGGAACTGGGTACTGGCTGTCCTGGCTATAATATTCTTAGGTCCTATTATTCTAGTGCTTGTTGTAAGTGTTATTATTCTATAAAAAATATTTATTCTATAATCTGTATCAAAAATGAATAAATGAATTCACACAACAAAAACATAGAAATATAAGTATAATTATCATCCATCAATTATTCACAAAAGTATTTTCTCAATTATAATTAAGATTGACCGAACATATCTTTTTTCATTCTGTTTCGAGTGTTCCTGAAAACACGACGTTTTCAGGAACACTCGAAACAAAATTAAAAAATGACAACGTTTTCAAGAACACTCGAAACAGAATGAAAAGAGATATGTTCGGTCAATCTTAATTATAATTGAGAAAATACTTATGTAAATAATTGATGGATGATAATTAGAAAATATTATGTGCAAGATGATGAAATGGACTTCCCTTTATATCCCGCATGTACAGTTATTGGGATATGTACTGAAATGGACTTCCCTTTATACCCCGCGTGTACAGTTCTTGGGCTGTACACTGAAATGAACTTCCCATTACACTCGACTGACAGTTATTGGGTTATGTACTGATATGAACTTCCCTTTATACCCCGCATGTACAGTTATTGGGCTATAAACTGAAATGGACTTCTCTTTGGAACCCGTCTGTACAGTGTTTGGGTAAGGTGCTGAAGTGGACTTCTCTGTGTATCCCGACTGTACAGTTTTTGGATAATGTGCTGAAATGGACTGCTCTGTGTACCCTACCTGTACAGTTTTGGTTTTATACGAAACTGAGAATATTCAAATGATTTAAACGATCTTAGAGCATAACAAGCGAAAAAAATCCGGAACTCGTAACATAGCACAAAGTTACAAGTATTTGAAATGGACACCATATAAATTCACAATCAATACTTACAAAGGAATAATATGCTTATAAAATAATCGACATTACTTTTGGTGAATATTAATGTGTGACACATGTATCAATATAACATCCTGATTATTGTTTTATTTTGTCGCTTTTTATTTTTGGTCACCTGCTTGTCTTTTTATAATGATTTCCGATTTAAACATATGTTCGCATCTTCTGTCTATGTTTCAACATATTTGGCAATATAAAAGCCAAAACATGTTTCATTAACTAACCGAAGGACTATTAAAATTAGACGATTTGTTATGTTTATATTATTTTGATATTTGAATTTTGAAAAGGTTATTACAATAGTAAGTTAGCAACATTTACACAATATCATTTAAGTAAACAGTAATAAGAAACGCCTAATTATAACTATTAAACTCTGAGTAGTGTAATAACAGGTAAATCATATATTTGTTACTTTTACAGATTCTATGTTGTTGTCTGATGGTTATGGGAGGTGGACATCATGACCATGATTAAAAACAGAAAACAAAGGTATGTGTATACTAGTATCTTTTAATATTTATGTACAAATTCCAAAGCAAGGGCCGTCGTGGTCGCGATCGAACGGTTGTTGGATTTACAACTACCTATGCATCCTATGAAATGAGGGCCTATCACTACTAAAATTGTGAGCCCGAATCCGGCTCATGGCGATGTGTACTCGATACAACATTATGTGATCAAGTTTGTCAGTGACTAGCGGCAGGTCGGTGGTTTTCTCCGGGTACTCTGGTTTCCTCAACCAATAAAACTGACCGCCATGATATAACTGTAATATTGTTGAAAATGGTATTAAACCCCATAACCCTAACCCAAAACAAGAGAGTTTCTGCAGAATCTAAAGTCTGTAGGCGCGTTATTTATGTTTTACAAAATATCTAATTGACATGAAGATAAATTATATGGAGAGGTTGGAGATACCAAAGGGGTAATGATAATCCGTATATCGAAGAAGAACAGACAACACAGTGGCCAAAAGAAAAAGTACAAAAGGACGATCAACGATCTGTATGTAATCTTTATATCAACTTTATTTCTCACAGCCTGTTTGATTTCTATATCTGTTCATCATACGCCTTTGAAGTGAATTGATGCTCACTTGTATGTTTCAATCGATTTTATTGGCTAGCGATTATTGTCTATTTGGGTATATAGACTTTTAAGAAAGTGTTCAGAAATTAATATTTGAAAAATATATATCTGATGACATAAAAAAAAACCATGTACCCATCTCTCCCATTACATTTATCTAAGCCATTTAATGTATTGTAATAAGTGTATTCCTTATATTAATCTTATTAATAAAATAATACAAATTGGAGAAATTTATTTTTCAAAATCTATATGATATTATGATTTAAAAAAATTACAGTGAAATATTAATTATTGTATATTTAAATGTATTTTTTTGTGTATATTATTGAAAATTGGTATCGACAATACAAGAAAAAGTTGTCTTTCTTTTAACTGTTCGCACATGCTTAATGAACATATTACCGAGGACAACATAAAAATATAGTAGTATAAATCTATATCTTGAGAACAAAAAAGGCAGATGATTTCTGAATCTTGAAATTGAGAAGAGCTACTCAATAATTGGAAGCCCTGGCCACATTGCTTGTGGCTATATCCGCTACAAGTAGCAAATTGAAAGGTAAACATATAACAAGACATTTACATGTGTAGTCTAATATAGAAGGCAAAACAAAACTCCTCTTAAATGAACGTGTTTTATCGTTACTACCATTACTTGTAGTGCATGGTGAGGTATACTCGATACAATATATTATGTGATAAAGTTTGTCAGTTGCTTGCGACAGGTCGGTGGTTTTTTCTGGGTACTTCGGTTTCCTCCACCAATAAAACTGACCGCCACGATATAACTGTAAAATTGCGTTAAACACCATAAAACTAAGCCAAACCATTACTAGAATCTTTATGTTTGCTCTATTATTTTGTTTTAGTTTAGAGATAAAGAAGATAAAGACGCTCCCCCAGTATTAATACACATATATAAAACATAGCGATGACAAGATGTCATGGTAAATATATGGCGGATGTGTGCAGTTATAAATATAGTGGAAATAAAAACATCAGACTCTTCATAAATATAAAACTACCTCTGAACATTGTTATGAAAACAACATTATTAAATAATTCAACGAGCTAATTAAAAATGTGTATCCATATTTTCGTTCGAAATACTTTTCATTGTAACATGTATCAGCTAAGTTCAGACCCATGTTACATTGTATTTAAGCAGGCTAATATATATATATACAGCATTCGTACATACATGCGTTCGTCAATCTCTTAGTCAGGCGTACATACATGCGTTCGTCAATCTCTTAGTCAGGCGTACATACACATGCGTTCGTCAATCTCTTAGTCAGGCGTACATACACATGCGTTCGTCAATCTCTTAGTCAGGCGTACGTACATGCGTTCGTCAATCTCTTAGTCAGGCGTACATACATGCATTCGTCAATCTCTTAGTCAGACGTACATACACATGCGTTCGTCAATCTCTTAGTCAGGCGTACATACATATGCGTTCGTCAATCTCTTAGTCAGGCGTACGTACATGCGTTCGTCAATCTCTTAGTCAGGCGTACATACATGCGTTCGTCAATCTCTTAGTCAGGCGTACGTACATGCGTTCGTCAATCTCTAAGTCAGGTGTACATATATATATATATATATATATATACATGCGTTCTTCAATAAGGAAACAATAATGTTTTTTTATCATGTTTAGTTTAAGCACATTTTATTTGCCAATTAAATAGACAAAATGGATTAGACACAACTTTAACAAACTTAACTTGTGTCTAACCCATTGTCTATTTAATTGGCAAATAAAATGTACTAAAACTCAACATAAAAAAACTGTTTCCTTATTCCTTTTATTACATGTATATTGTAGAAGACATTATATTCTTTTTATAGTTTTAACTTTGGAATTTCATAAAACGAGTAAAAAAAATTCAATGTTGATCCAACACATCACTTTCACCGAATGAATCTTCATATTGGTAAAAACAAAATATAGTTGGAAGTGCTTATCGGACTGTCCCTAACGTTGGAAGTGCTTATCGGACTGTCCCTAATCTACCGTTTTGTCCAAATGTTGATCATTGCGCAACCACATGAAGTATAAATTAATTCATTAATTCATTGGTATATTATTTTAATCTATCCTGCTCTTGTTCTGTTTCAGCAGTCAAGTAGCATTGGCTAAATATGCTTTTGTTTTATACTATCAATGACTGAAATATAGCTTTTCTGGTACCTCCGTCTCAAAACCGGGAAAAGGCTGAGTGAACTTCACCTTTATCCCAGTTTTTAAGCCTCATACGTGTACACAAACGTCCTTAACAGCTGGGAAGCCATAGACCGAATCGATCAATCAATCCATTAGATGTCAATTTTGCCGCTCTAAGGGCAGATGACCTCGCTTCAATGAACATGTGGCGCTTCATAACTACGTAAACAAAATCATCCGCGATAGGGTACCTCAGAAAACCCTGTTGGGAAACGATGAAATAACCGTAATTCGTGTTTTTTTTTTTTTTTTTATTTATCACAAGTTTATTATTGCAGACAAATGATTGATCGTTTTTGACAGCTTTTCCGTGTAGAAAAACGGTGAAAATCGGTATTTCCCCAGTGACCTCTTTCAAGCATCTCATCGCCTAAAAATATGGCGGTGAAAAAACCTCTCTATATTTAACTGACACAATCGCATCCCCCTTAGCCAATCACATCAAAGATGGTAAAAATAAACTCTATAATTAGTAAGGAATCCAATACAAAACATCAAATCCCAGAATTCTTAGCGACAAACTATATTTTGACCTCCGAAGGCAGTCACCATTTCAGTGTATTTTCAAAGGAAAAAATGTCGAGATTTCTGTTTGTTTCAGGCTTTTATCTGCAAGCATGACACTTGTAGATTGTTCTCATGTATTTTAATATTTCATTCGTTTCAATTCCAGTATTTTAGATGTGAAGATTGACTTAAATATTGGAAAAATTCCAAGATATAAACATAATTTAAACCACACATCCATGTGAGATTTCCAACGTGACCCCTTATTTTATCCATTTTGTAGTCTCTATTTGAAAGTTTACGCTTTATAATGCTGCCTTGAAATATTGTATTAAATGTTTCACAATTAAAATAATCAAATTACCACAGGATTGTTTTTATATGCTGTCTAGATGTTAATGGAATGATATTTTAGTATCCTCTCATATGACTATGAAGTTGTAAAGTAATACAACCTATCTGTGTATCAGTCCATGCCCAAAATGTCTACTGTTTTCCCCCAAAATGTCTACTGCAGAATATTAGGTTTTTCCCAAAATGTCTAAACAGATTTTAATTTTATTTTATATGAATAGAATGGAATAGAATATGTTTATTTGTCAATTAAAGATGCCCGTGACAGGCTGTATAATTACATTGTACATGAAAATTACAATATTTACATTAAGTAGTGGAGAATACACTCCAACTGTAGATTCTTAAAAATAATCAACGAGACCCGTGAGGGTCGAGTTTATTATTTTTAAGAATCTACAAGTTGGAGTGTATTCTCTCACATAATACATTTCTATCTGCAACAGTGTTTTCATTTTATATGTTTACCTTTTTAATGTTCAGAAAGCTAAATAAGCTACAATTAACAAAAAAATAAACAACAAAATTTTTCGACATCCGTGCTTTCGATTCTCGTTTATATTTAGATATTTCAAGGTCTTTCAAGTGAATAGAATCGTTTATATTTAGATATTTCAAGGTCTTTCAAATGTCCCAAATGTTCACCTGTGGTCTGTCTGATTTGTTAAGTTGCGATCTGTTCGTTGGTTGTTTTTGTATTGCGAGAATGCTCGTCAGTTCTGAACATAAATGTCAGAACTCAAATACTTGTATCGTGTCTTGTATATATTGATCAATTGCTTTTTTTAAGCAAATTGCTGATATTTTTTTTTAACAAAGCTTACTATTAAATATACTAATTATAGAATTTATTAATGTGGTGAACTTAACCGAGTGGTAAGATGGAAGTTTTGAAAGTCAAAGTAGACTTTAAAAAGCCCGGCAGTGGTTCGACACACGAAAGTCCCAAAATAAGTAAACCACGTTTTTAAGCCTAAAACTGTAAAAGGTTAAAGTTCATATAATCAAGAACAAAAGAATGAACTGTAGATTCTTAAAAATAATCCACTGTTCGAACAATAGTGTGACGTCAGAGAAATGTATTAATTGGTATGATTATGATTGATTGGATTTAACATACAAGACATACTAATACTATTACATGTAAATATACAATTTTGTAATCAATAATTTTGACAAGTATAGTGTAATAGATTAAGAGACAGTGTATTATTCACAGTTGTATATCTACCACAGATACAGTATATAATTATTATTATTAATACTGTATAACATAAAATATTACTATTATTAATTTTGAATCATATCATTTCTAGATGAATGTAACTTTAGTATCATATCTGAAAGTTGATTTATGATGAAATTGTCTTCATTGGACATTAACCATATAAATTGTTCTC
>MJUT01052658.1:599754-626754 GCA_002080005.1 Gigantidas platifrons | reverse complement strand
TCTATTTCTAAATTATGATTACTTATTCTTAATTTTGAGAGTAAAATTCTTTGTTCATCATTTTTTTGTAGATAAATAGGGTGCTAGACTTATGTTATTCTTAAATAATCTATATGTTCTTAATTTATTTCCAAAATCCTTATTAATTTTATCATCATGTAAAGATAGGAACCACAGTCTATTATAATTAGATTTAAGTTTAGTGTACAAGAAATGTTTTAAATTTGTTTTTGAGTTCATAACAAATCTTAAGTCAAGTTTTAAATATTTTAATAAGGACAGGATAGTACTACCAACTTTTCTTATTCTGATTTTTTTTTTATAACAGCTCCATATAAAATTAGATGTTTATACGATAAATTCTGAATTAAATATTACAGGTAAAGCTATATGAATAAGAAATATTTGTAATAAAACTGAAGTAACCAAGTGATGTTTTATTTTCATTGTACTAGTATACTGCCTATTTGGTGTATTTTCATCATTGCACAGCTATATCATGGTACTTAATACAGCAGCTCATGAAATATTTTAAGTAATATAAGAAAATTGTACTTTTCATCATTTTGCACAGCTAGGTCTATATCATGGTACCTAATGCAGCAACTCATGACATATTTTAAGTAATGTAAGAAAATTCATTTTGCACAGCTATATCATGGTACTTAATGCAGCAACTCATGAAATTTTTGTATAAGACTACCAACAATATAAGAAAATTGTATTTTTTATCATATTGCACAGTTATATCATGGTACTTAATACAGTACTCATGAAATATTTTGAGTAACATAAGAAAATTACCTGTAGACATTTTGGGAATTACTTTTAATCAGGGAGTAGACATTTTGGGAAACAAATGTCTAATTAGCTCAAATTTACCTGTAGACATTGTGGGATGACCCCATGTGTATCCATCCACAGGCACTCGTATTACTATTTCTGACAAATATGCGCTCTCGAGCAAAAGGAAAAAGAAAGCCCATATGACGGAATATAAGTTCCACCATAATATAAGATCCAAAAGTAGATATATTATGGAATATTATGTCCACTGGAACTTTTATTGTAATATTTGTTCCTAAAGGAATGTTTATCATGATACAACCTAATAGAAAAGTACCATTGGAACTTTTGTTATGAGGAACAAATAAATGTTTACAACCGAAGAGGTTATTAATAAACAATAGCCGAGGACAAAATACAAACCAAACCACAGAAACAAACCAACAACAACTAACCGATATAACACAAAAAATCACTCGGGTGGTCCGGAAGAGTAAGCAATTCCTCCCTATTGCAATGTACCTATGTGTGTCCATCATCAAGTATGGTAGGATATCCGATGAAGGGCAAAGGATCTAAAACAGCCTCAGATCATTTGTCATCTGGGTACTGTCAACTAGCTCATGATGTCTGCTGTAGAATTTTTTCTATTTTTAATAAGAGTGTTTGGAAGCCCCATGGGATATCTATTATCATGATAACCACCGAAAAAAACCAAAGTAACATTGCAAATGTCTGAACAGATTTTTTTAATTTGCAAAGAAGAGTTATGATTCCAAATTTATCTATAATCTTACAAAAAAAATTGCCTTTGAGGTCCCTTACAATGCAAGCTGATGTGTCAAAAGAAATAACTGAAATTAAATGGATCTGCAGTGTTATGGGATTTTTCTTCAAATTTGGAAAGAAGATTGAAGAAAACATGGGATTCAATATTTAACCAAACTTGCATATATATCAGTCACAAGATGCTGTGAACAGAAATAGGTGAAATCAGAGATAAAACTGAAATTTTGTAATTTGCAGCTGAAAAGATATATGGTGGGGTTTTTTTTATAGTATGTTATTTAACATTTTCACTCAAGTTTGTTAATTTTTACTTTATCACAAACTTTTTCTTGCCAAGTCTGAGCAAATTCTTTCCAACTTATCCATTTTGTACTTTTCCACCAGGCATGAATAAAAGTTTTTCTTGCCCAATCTGAGCAAATTCTTTCCAACTTATCCATTTTGTACTTTCCCACCAGGCATGAATAAAAGTTTTTTTTTTAAACAAAATTTATTAATATGATTTTGACAACAAAACTAATCTTCACTCAAGTTTGTTAATTTTTACTTTCTCTCCAACTTATCCATTTTATACTTTCCCAACTTGCTTTATTTCCCACCAGTCATGAATAAAAGTTTTTTTTTAACAAAATTTATTGATATGATTTTGACAAAAACACTATGGAAGCAATTTTCACTTAATTCTGACCTTATCCACAAACTTTCTTTACACAATCTGTGTACATTCTGTCCATATTTTTTTAAAAGATATTTATTTACATCTCGGCCTTGAAAAATATCTGTTCGAGTTCTTAAAACTACAGTAATGTTAGTCAACTGAAAAGGAAAATCCCGAGAGTACACGAAAAGCCATTCATTTACGCCGCCTCGTAGCAATTTTCATCTCGGCAGGTGTTGATTATAACTGACACAATCGTGTCCCCGATGATAAACCTTGCAACTTTTTGGATATATGCCACCCACGATAGTCAATTGTGTATTAAAAGTAAGAAATTTACCGGCATATTCAATAATAAATTAAACAAAAGATGTTTTCTGTTGTCAAACAGGGACGAGAAATCTTGAAGGTCCATTTTATGAGTCATTATTTGTTTGAAAGTGAGAATACCGATGCAAAATTTAAACATTTACGTTCCCGAATGTTTGTAGAAATCAGTGGGAGCGCCATCCACCATTTCCGTACCTCCCCTCATGTTGCGTATTGTCCACAGATTCAAGGGAGAATACTCCAATATTGGTATAGATGGCGCTTGCGGCGCTTCACGTCATTTATTTGTATACGTTACATGTGTGTGGTTTTTTATGAAATAAAGTAGAAAAAATAATAAACTATGCATATTTTTTTAATTTGTTGGTATCTTAAGTATGTTTACTAAATGATTGAATCGTACTGATCATTAACTGTGAAATGTATATCTTATAATCGGCTTTGAAAATCGGAAATAGCTTTGATGGTCTAATTATAACTGACTATTAAGCATCCTATTGGTTGTTTAAATATAAAATGATCAAAAATAGATATGAAAAGGATTAGAGATTAAAAAAAAAATGCATAATTACCCATCATTTATTGCAAATATGCTAGAGAGGCTGTGTATAGAAAGGTTAAAACAATTGTTCAGTTATTTATATATATTTTTAGAACAATTACACCATAATTTCCATAAACAACTCAAGAATGGCAAGATGTGATCAAGTAAATGGTCATGTACACTGTTTTGTGTTTATGATTTTGTTTAAGTTTTATTTCCGTCTTGTTTATTATTGTAATGAAGAAAGATTTCTTCACTTCCAGTTCCATAGCCAAGCTTTTTGTGTAATTTCTTGAGCAACCTCATGATCAAACAAACAAACAAATGCTTTAAATTGTCAATCAAGACGCCCACAATGTCAACCAGCAGTATAATCAATAAAAATCACAGTATACAATTGATTCACATAATATTTTTTTCATTGGATAGGACAATACAAACAAAATAAAAAAAAATCATGTACAAACTACAGTACAGCTAGGTACAAAATATAGCAGGTACAGGTACTTGTCTTTAAGACATGAAATATAACTTTATTAGAAAAAAAAATATGCACCCCATATCATTTTTAAGACATATATTTTTATATTTTGTATTTAAAAAAATATGCACCCAATAATATATCATTTATGACATGCAGTATAACTTAACTGAAAAAAATATGCACAATTACAAACTATATAACTTTATTAAGAAACAAATATGCACCCCTACATACTAGATATAACTTTACTAAAAACCAATTTATGCACCCTACATGCTATAAGTATAATATGTGGGGGTGCATATTCTTTTAAATAAAGTTACATATATCCTAAAGTTGATAGAGGTGCATATTTTTTTTAATAAAGTTATATATGTGGTGTCTTAAAGACAAGCCCATGTGGTCACAGAGGAGTATGCAGATGTCGAACTGCCACAAAGTCCACCCTGACACCTGAGCCTTTTAAATAGTCATTGTGGTCAAGAAGACATATCTAAAGGTTATGTCCATCTCATTCAGAAAAAGTTGGATGATATTGAATTTTATGAGTTTGTACAAAATACTTGCAAATATGTCCGATTTTTCTTTGTATTTGTAGGAAATGTGAAAGAAAATTTAAGCATTTTTTCTAGGGTACTGGAGGAAAATTATAATCATGCTTCTTTCTTTAAGAAACTGTGAAAATGTCAGTTGCCCCCTCAGAAAAAAATGTGTGTCTTACACCATTTTGATATTATTTGTGATAAAAGAGGAGATCACAGCACTGATATTGATCCATTTTTATTTGGAAAGAAATTTGACATTTCCATTTCAGGTAAATATGCAGAACAAAATGAATAAGTATTCACAGATATATTATGTCATGTCCACTAAATGCCCTAGATAATTTGAAAAAGGAAAAAGAATGTTTTGTATGAAACATCTTCAAGAACTACAAGATATATTTCAGTTTAAAAAGAAAATGTGGATATCTTTTTGAAACATTTAAAATTTGAGTTAAATTTTCATACAGATATTCAGGGATGTCATTAGAAGCCGGCAACCGGCGAAAATCTCCGGTAATTTCAGCAGTCGCCGCCGGTAACAGGAAAAAAGTCACAATATATTTTTTCCACATTTACTATACCCCAGAAAGTCACAGTATGTATAATGAGTGACTTTGTCCATTACCCAGGTTATGGTGTTTATCGCCACTTTCAACATTTTTTCGGTGATATGGTGGCTTTCTGTTTTATCATTACAATATATTTCAAATTTGGTTTCATTCTGATAAATAATAACATTTGATCGGCACATACCGTTCACACTTATTACCTAATAACCAGGACCAATATTAATTTGATCTTTGAACTTTGTAAATTGATAACTGGTAAACAAATAGGGACCCATCAGCTTCCCAAAACGCAAATATTTATTTCCCCCACAATTTCTCTAATTTTTCCATTTTTGTCGATTTCCCAACTTCTTAAATTATTTTATTTTTCGACTATTAGTTATTTAGATTGTTGGGAGAAAATAAATAATTTATTTACTGATGGAAATCGAGAGAAAATCATATCGAGTCGGCTTTTTATTTTTGTAGCTTTAGGTAAATATGGATAAGTGCCAAACGAACGTCGGAAGTATGTAAATATTACACAAACAGGTACATGTTTTGAGATTTAAAATTTGTTTTTCTTTCTTTCTTTTAAAGAACTGGCGACCGTTTCACTAAAGGTCGTAAGTCGGAAACGTCTACAGACGTAAATGCACTCTTAAGAGTTATCACCGATACGATCCGAGTTGTCTTAACATACGGGCCAACTAGTCCTCGCTTACGGGCCGACATGTCTCGGTCCAAGTTGTCTGCGGGCCGAGTTGCCTGGCATCCATGCTTAGCCGAGAAATATAAAGACAAATTGTATAATGTTTGCTGTGATCCGACCAGAGATCTGACTCACGAATATCTATCCCATAATTTAATTGACAATAGCTTTGAATTCAATTACAATTTGTACTAATCTACCAATCAATACAATTAGCTTCTTGGTAAACACATGTGCGTACTTGACAAATTAGCATAACAAATAATAAGACAAGCTTAAAATAGAACCAAGTAATATATTCCTTTTTATACTCTATCTATGTAAATGAAATTGAAATTGCATTGATCAAGCAAGGTATTGAGCCATATGATGTAAAAATGTTAAATTTGTATCTATTTATGTATGCAGATGATACCGTTCTTTTCAGTGAAAGTATAACTGAATTACAAAAAAAATGATTAACACTGTTAATAAATGTTCGAAACAACATGGGTTATATATAAATTTATTGAAAACAAAAATTGTAGGTTTTCGTAATAGAGGTGTATTAAAAGAGAATGAGAAATGGTATCTAGTTGATAAAATGATAGAATTAGGTAATCAATTTATTTACCTGGGATTGTTATTTAATTATAACGGTATTTTTACTGTAACACAGAAAACATTGTCAGAACAAGGTAAAAAGGCTACTTTTAGCTTACTGAGTAAAATACATTAAGATTTTTTTAATACAGAGACTCTAATATCTGTCTTTGATACATATGTTACAAGTATAGTTAATTACGGCTGTGAAGTATGGGGCTTTCACAAGGGAACGGACATAGAAACGTTACACTTATACTATTTGAAAAGAATTCTAAAAGTTAGAAAATCAACTGTTAATCATATGGTGTATTTTGAATTAGGTAGAACGCCATTGTATATAAATATATATATTAGAATGATTTGTTACTGGTTGAAGCTGTTAGAAACTGGTAATTGTATTCTAAAGAACTTGTATGAAGATATGGATGAATCTAGTTTTTTAAAACTGAATGACAAACTAAACTGGTCATGTGAAATACGAGATATATTATATAGATATGGTTTTAACGATGTCTGGTTGTCACAAAATGTTGTGAATACCAAGTTATTTTTATATGAATTTAAAGGGCCATACCAATGAAATTTGTAAAAAATCTTTAAAGATAACGTTTCAATAGATTGGTAAATGCATAGCACAATGCAAAAAACGCGATTAAGAAATATGCACGTTTGCATACTTAATTCGTACTTTGAAAGTTTTATTTTCACCTGTCTACGAGTACTTCCGATCTCAATTACGACAATCCACGGAGATTACCATAAACAGTGTGTGACGTCACTCCTTGTACCAGTTCTGATAAACAAAAAAAAGCGTGCAAGCAAGAAAATACAGATTTGACAATAATAAATGGAACTTAACGACTCACAGACATCACCATGGCTTTCGGAGTCGGAAGAAAGTGAACTCTCCGTTTCACCTTCATGCCGATACGGCTGATTTCATCCACAAAATTGAAAATATAAAGCCACCTGCTGATTGTTGGTTATGCAGCTTTGACATAAGCCAAATATTTACAAACTGTCCAATTAATGAAATATTATCTGCTGTCAGAATAGCCTATGATGATTTTGACAAAGCTTATTTCAAAATAAAAAATAAAAAAAATAGAAAAACATTTTTCTACGGCAGATACAGTGATGACGGCTTCATGATATACAATGGAAATATCAATCAATGACATCCCTGATTTATTTAACATGGCTAACAATCATCACCGTTTTTTTTTGTTTTTTTTTATTTACGCATGCAATTTCACAAATTACTATCACAAAACTTGATGTAGATATCTACAAAGGGAAAATATTTTTTAATGATAGCATATTGGATATGAAAACATATTTTAAGGGAACAAACTCATTTCTTTATCTGCATCGAAACAGCTGTCCTAATCGACATGTCTTTTGGTTTTCATAAAGGGTGAGGTCATTAGATACATAAGAAACACTTACAACCAGGATGATTTACAGCACATGATTACACAGTTCAAATTGAACTTAATCAAACGGGGTTACAAGGAGAATGAAATAATGAGATGTACAAACGAGGCATTATACATTTATAAACTACGAATAGATTAGATCTTATTTAATAAAAACAAAACAAGGGAATTCCTTTAGTTTTGTCAAGCAGATACAATCCAGGCGCGGATACAGGATTTCAAGTTAGGGGGGGGCGCACTTGAAAATTCTCGGGGTATTTCGTTTGAAAAATCACGATTTTACGCCAAAAAATCCTATTTTTTCCAATTTTAGGGGGGGGCGTTTGTCAATTATCAAAACCGATTTAAAATTTTTAATTTAAATATACAAAAACCGCCGAAACACTAAATTAGTGTAGGATTGGTGCAGGCAATAAGCTTGTAAATAGTTTCAGTAATACTAAGACTATGATAACATATATTAATATGAATAAATTTTAACATTGAAATACAATATTTATTTATATTCCTAATGAGGTTTACTCCTGTGAAATACCGATAGATGTTGGGATACGTGGATGTTAGGTGCCATTTTCTTTTAAAGTTAAAGTTCATTAATTTGCCTTGCTTGATAATCAAGTCCTTGATTTACCTCGTGTTTACAAATACCATGTGTACAAGGAGTGACGTCATTAGCCGAAAGTGTCCGAATGTACACGATCGATAAAACTACTCATGTATGCATTACACGCCTGTATAAATATCTCGTTAACCACAGTGAATTTTATCATCGGACTTTTTGTAATAGGTTCGGGTACAATTATTACATATTGTGACAAAAAATCGTGATTTTGCAAAACTATGCTGGTATGGCTCTTTAAGCAAAGAGTCATTGATAACTATATAGCTGAAGGTTTATCCTTTTTTTGAAAACTCGTCAAAATGTAATTTGTATCAATATATCCATGAAGGTCATAATATGCAATTTTATTTAAATCGTCCTGTAAATAGTTTATATAAAACATGTATTACTAGATATAGAATAAATTCTCATGTATGAAATATAGAATCTGGTAGATATTTTAATATTGTCAGAAATGAACGTATATGTACTATGTGTAATAAAAGATCTGTCGAAGACGAATACCATTTCATTTTAGAATGTGATAAATATGCCGATATTAGATGTAAATATATAAAAAAATATTATTATAGAAACCCGTCTACTTTTAAATTGATACAGTTACTATCTGTACGTAATGTTAAAGAATTAAATAATATAGGAAAATACTTATATATTGCAGAAAAAATTCGGAAGACCGGTAATTAATTGATTGTAAAACTTATATACATGTATTTCTGTTGAAAATTATTTTATTATGTATGTCATTCTCCGCTATATTATATCATATTGTAATGGTTATAATTGTATAATGCTGTATAATGTAAAATGTATTTGCATTGTAAATCCTATAAGTTGTATTTGCTTATGGAATAAAGAATTATTATAAACCATATAGTCATGTATATAACGGGATATAAATAATTGTTCATACAAAAGACAAGGTATTTTATTTAAACCTAATAAATAATCAAAGTAGATCGAGATCAAATACAAAGAACAGGATGTCTGTGTAAATCCTGTGGTCTTTTTTCATTGTACATATCCCAGATGCATGCCATATGTAACATTGCTGATGTCTTAAGATAAAAAGGTCAAAACTTTGCAACGCACATTCTTAAGTACCATAAATTAAGGCTAAATTATGACAATGCCGTCTTTTGAGGTATAATTCGTAATTGGGTAAATATTTCACCGCATGCCAACATTTTAATTATCTTTCTTTACGATGGTTTCTTTTTAAAACATTAATATTATAAAAATTAAAAGACGCTTCTTTCTTAATTAGAATTTATTCTTTTTTGATGAGTAACAATAAAGCACGGAGCCCGTTAACTGACATGATAAATATTTTTATGACGTTACACGAAATAGTATTTGGCATAAACTAAATTAAAAAAATATCTATAAACAAAATAAAAAAAATTCTCATGTCAGAAAACGGGCTCCGTAAACTATTTCGCATAAACGAAATTAAAATTATCATGTCAGTTACTGGGCTCCACAATAAAGCAACATATTAATATGCATTTAGTTTTTCTTTTTTTTTTCAGATGAGTGCGTTTTCATCGCATATTTGAGTATACATGTAAACAAAGTAATATAATGTGTAGTTGTTGTGTATGACCTCACGGAAACGGCCTTGTAGGCTTTTATTCATTACAGAAACTTTTTAAATTATGTTTTTTTTGTTTCCAATCGATAATTTGAGTGCGCAGGTGCTAAAGGTAGATATATACCGACATATAGTATACTGGTTGACGCACAGGCACTCGACGTTCAATGAATAAAATGTAGGGTAAATATGGGGAAAAAAATAGTGTCACTGTTATATAATATTATAATTTATATAACAGTGACCATATTTTTTTCCATATTGACCCTACATTTTATTCATTGAACGTCGAGTGCCTGTGGTTGACGATATATAGGCCGTCATATTAGAATATTCAATTATTCTTAATTATATGAGTGTCTGGATTACTGTTCAAACTGTGTCTGAAGGGCTCTCAGAGGAAGTATCTTCTTCACGTTTTGAAAATTGTGTTTGTTAAACATGTCCATAAAAAAATCAAGTATTTTAGGAAGCAAATTTGATGCCAGGAGATGGCTAGAATGCAGGATTTTGCACCATTTATCCCAGAGCCTCTGGTGGGAGATTGGCTTTGCCAGTCTATTCATTTTCCTATAACTTTTATTTTTTCTCCTACAACTCAAAACATTAATGACATCCCTGATATTGATGTTTCAGTAAAGATATTTTGTTGTCTCACATGTTATAAGAGTTTTAGCTCATTTTGTATGTCAGATACAGGAGAGGAAGTTATGTTTCAATCTTTTCAGTACATAAATACATGTTTACATAGGTATAATTTTTATGATTCTGTTTCACAGGATAATGTAGACCTTGGGATGAATTCTTTATTTGCAAAAGGCACATGAATATATAAAATGAAAAAAAGAAAAAAAAAAGAAAGGGATAACAGAGAACAATATGACAAAGTTAATTGTATATAAGATATAATTTCTAATCTTAATTTCCAAGCTGAATTCAAAGATCAATAAAACATAGGTTACATTACAGCTAGATCTTTTACATTTGACACCATTTTTTTTAACCTTTATTTGCCTCAATATAAGCAAGAGCTTATATATTTCATATACTATTGGAGGTTTTACAGATAAAATATGATACCAATATTTCAAAATTATATGGTGTTTATACATACAGAGGAAAATGACCAAGTTCACCATATAAACAAAGGCAAAGGAAATAAGTGAATTTATTGCAGAATTATTTTTTTGAATGGAAAGGTTATTTTGTTTCCATTCTGCCTTTGATTTCAAATCTATGTGTGAATGCTAGTCATTCTGTCTTTGTTTTAAAATCTGTGTGTGAATGCTTGTAATTCTGTCTTTGTTTTAAGATTTCTGTGTGAATGCTTTTTACAAGTAATTCTGTCTTTGTTTTAAAATATTTGTGAATGAATGGTATCTATTCTTTGTGTGTTTTAGAATATGTGTGTATGAATGGTAGTTATTCTGTCTAGTGGTTATTTGTAATTTCATGTCACTCTGGTTATGCATTCCCTTATTTAAGTAAATTTAGTATTGATATATAGGCAGACAGTTCAAGAGCTTTAGATTTTTTTATTTGAATTCTCTTGTAGTAAAAACTGTTACTGTTCACCTGTTAAAACTTACCTAAAGTTTCTTACTTTATTTAACTAAAGTATATCATTTTGTTTGTTTTTTATTAGATTATTTTGTGATATTTTAAAATTATAACCTATATGGAATATAATGAGATAACATCACATGACAAACTTAGAATCAAAGAAAGAGATAATTGATTTTGTTGTTCTTCATCTTAAAAGAGGAAATTAAAATGTGATCATGGATTGGATCATTGGTCAACCACATCATCATCAAATGGGGTCATGGTTTGGGTCTATGGTCATCCTAATCTACTCACATTTGAATGTCTGGACTCCAGTTTGAGTTTGTATTTCTTGGTGTATGATTTCCTATGTTTTTTTTTTTTTAATTTGTGAATTAATTTTTTATACTTGTTACAGGCCTTTTCTATAATTTTTCTTTTCAGTATGCTTTCTGAGATTGAATATTTTTTTCTGAAATTTTGTACTTGCCAAGATCACAATAACAATTATTTTTATCCACATGTCCATGTAATAAGATAAGAAAACTTACTACACTTAAGAAAGTATAATATTTATTATTCGCATACCACCACCACCACCCCTTTTTCCAACCAAAAAAACCCCACAAAAAACTAACAAAACCTACCACACACATAAAATCAAAATCACTTGTTGAGGTCTTGTGTTCCAAAAACATACAGAGGTAGAATTTAAACCTGGTTTGACATCAGTCAGGTGTACAACACGTACTTCATTAGCATGGATCGGCCGGAGCTCCCACTGAACCTGAATAAAATTTGAACTACATCCACGATTTTTTTTTAATGAGACCAGAATATAACTCAACTTTGTTGACGATGTTTAAATACGATAATTAGGTAACCCCAAGTCCACATTTGTTCAGCAAGTTCGGAATAGGGAATACATTACCGTACCTACAAAGGTCTCAAAATGCTAAAAATGACCGAAAATGAACCACGACTTCAAACCCAAATTTATAAATGTAGCAAGCAAATGACGGGTTTGTTTAATTAACAGACCTTCCTTTATGTTTATACTTTCGATTTAAATATATTTCAACCTTCGTCGGTTTTGAGGACGCATTTGTGTCGGTCAACTGCAGACCAGGATATTACCCGCCATATTTTTTATTGACATCTGGCGTCGTTTGATATTTCTGATATTTCGAGCAGTTAGGCGTTTTGTACATGTTTTATTGGTTAAGTTACACCAAACACGTGATCATTAACAAAGTTACGATGAATATTATGATCAAATTAATTCAGATGTTGCTTATTTTTGTATTTGAAATACGGCCTCTTAATCGTTTACAAAACGACAGTGACGCCATGACGGTTTTTATAATTATCTCCCTTTCCCCGCGTGACTACAGATCGGAACTCTTCAATGTCGGCGGCTTTCCCACTGAATGATCCTTTCAACAAAATATTACAAATAACCATAATCGAAGCTATAAATCAACAAATTTCTGAGGCCGTCCTCAGACGTCCATCGCGTCAATATTTACGTCGAAAATCACGTGACAAAAAAACGTAAAGTGAACTCTCCTGTGTCACTGGCTTCCCGGCTGTAAGACACTGCACTTATATTGTCTAGACGTGTACATGCAGTTAAAATAAAAATTAAACCCAACAGATATTATATTACGGTTGTATTTCTTTATTTATGATGATTTTTATTGTCGGCATTTATATGAAACAAAAAAATTGTTTTACAACGTATTGTTAACATTATTAAAAACATGCTCATTTTATGCATAACTTCTTTCGTTGTTTAATGTGTAATAATAAAAACATATACTTATATGTTCATAAAATAAAGATGAAAGATAAAATATGGTTTTAGTTGGTTATGTTATTATAGCGACACTTGATATTCTTACTCACAGCACTTAATTAATTATTTGTTCATTTTAAATATTTGTAGACCATTGATGTTCCCTGGCATCCAGAGGTAAATTGTTCACAGGTGTAATAAAGATATAATAAAAAACAAATTTTCCATTAAAAACTGATCGTGTTGTATGTATCAAATTCTTATTAAACGTGAAAAAGAAGTCAAACTTCAACACATTTTTCCAGCGAGAGTTTGTGTGGAGGAAAGCTATTTATAACTTTACCAAAATATCGACAAAAACTACTTTCACTTTCAAAAATAATTTCTCTTATAGTCTATTTAGAGGAATGATGTACTAACTATAAAACAAAAAATAACGAAAACATAATCAGAAAAGCGGATCATAACCCTGTCTTCTTAAAAATGAATGTACGTTTAAGGTAAATAACATATGTAAGCCAATAAGACCACCATAGATCTTTACGAATGGTGGTAAGCCCGCATAATTCAAGACGTGTTTATTATTAGAAGTCTTTATTTTATTGTTAAACTATTACTACTAGAAAATTGCCAATAAAGGAAAAATAGGAAATTGTTTTAATGTCACATGTGGTTTTGGAAACAGATGACCGACAAAATTATGTTTTGATTGTCTTAGTCACCAATTATGAAGAAGAGGAATGATTGGTATAAGTTCGTGATATGACAGACCCCCGAACACAACTTCCCTGGACCGTCCACCGTGCCAGAAGACATCGCATTGCCACACCATCTTGTCCGTGTGATATCTTTTGGTGACCTCGTAAGTGTAAGGACTGTCATGGGATTACTCAACATACAGGAGCCTTTGCGAGGAGAGACCAGTTATTATTACGTCATCGCTCAGATAAGTGTATTGATATAGGGTCTAGTTTCTCCACTATGTAGTACAACCTCTCCGGAAAGATGTGTCCACTATCAAATACACAATTCGGCATCCGGTATGGTCGGAATGAGTGCCCTGTGTTTGGGGATTGTCACTCTTCTTAAAATTAAAAAAATATATATTTGTGCAAGATCCAAATTAGCAGTTACTAGTATTTAGAAGTTGTTGTATACCACCGATTTCAGTGTCCATTTTATTCACTTTGTACTGTGGCAATCTAGATTTCCTCCATATTCCACCCAGGTGCCATCTTTATGGCAATGTAATTATCTGGTGGTACTATTCTTTCTGCAATGAGCCAGACATACATCTCATACAAAATAACAAAAACGTAATTACATACCTTGTACCAAATTTTTAGAACAACCTATTTGTTGATATTGGCTTATCATTGCGGAAGCTCATCTAACCCTAATTATGGGGTGATGAGAGAATTCATGCAAAACGAGGTTATTTCATGCAAGACATTTCGTGTTTGATAATAAGGCAAGCAATTGGCACATCGATGTCTCAGTTGTTTGTAGGAAGGTTCGTGTGTCTTATTTATGTTATTTGCGTTTGCCTAACACATATTGTATTGTGTTTTTGTTTTGTTTTTCTTCGTGTTGCCAGATTTTCTGAATTGTCCATTTTTGATTGCCCATTCGGTTTTCTCTAACATTTATTAATTGTTACTTTTGAACTTCATTTTCCGAAGAATCTTAATCACAATAATCCATGACATTACAAAATAATTGTCATTTTCAATGATAGGATAAAATATTCCTTGGTTATTAATGAACTCTGCATCCGGGTTATAGCTCTTGAATCACAATATTTCAACATCTCTCTTTCTAAAAATTGAATTCTGAGTATTCCATTTAATTGCTCACATCCTTGTAAAATGTCCTTAAAAGGGGAACAATTTTCATCTTAAATAAAATTGAAATAAAAATATATTGTACTATGTCAAGACTGGTTGTTATTGTCATTAAAAGAAACAAAATAAAAGTTCCATGTTTATAATATTCCTAAACATACACGTTTTCCCCAATAAAAAGCTTTACACCATTTTCGGTCATTATTTCGTGTGTAGCTTTATATGCTTTTCTGTATCTTGGACCAAAGAGTTTGTGATCGGGTTTTACCGGAAATTGTTATTAAATAGACTGATTATGTGCGATCGTCAAAGACCCAAATATGGCAAAACACCTGACTTGCATCCATGATAGTATGTTGCTGTTCCTGCAGACAAGGCTCCTTACAAGATCGTTTTTGTCAGTAGATCACAATAGACACTCTGCTTTATAAATAAATTAGGTATTAGCCATCCTACATATACCCCGACATAACTTATGAATGAGGAAATCCTGGAAAATCATAGGTTTGCTTTGGGAATACAACCAAAGATGAAAAACTGGACCACTTGGTACCTTCCAAGCAGCGTTATATTGTTGGGACTTTCAAATGTTCCGCAAAATCTCTCTGTTATTTATCAACACATATTATATCAGCAGTCAAAATCGGGCTTCTGTGTTTCTGTGACACTAGGTTTACTCAAAGCTGAAACTTGAAAAGAACGAATGAAAACAATAGGAATGTGAATATCTCTTGATTTTCAAACCAATATAAGCGTGGGTATGGCAGAAGCACTCAAGGCAAAAAGGAATACTTTGGATCCAATGTTGATACAGGGGAGATAAATGCAACTGAATCTTGTTAATTTGGACTTTTTATTATTTCTACAAAATCAACAATTGGTGTCACAAAACTGAAATTGTTTAAAAAAAAAAAAAGAATAAACTTGTATTGGGGAATTGTAAGAGAATGGCTTGACCATGACTGTAAATTTACACGCCAAAATTATCGAAAGCGATGTAATTATATTTTACTAAACGAACACCTTTAGAACTCGGCCATTTCCATCATTTGATGAATAGAAAAAACCACCCAAGGATAGAAAAGACCGGGTAACGCAGATGTTCAGTAGGTTAGATATGACAAGGAAATCAAAATAGACTAGTGCAAAATGTTTATACAATTTTCAACCTGTTTCTTTAGAGAGGGGGTGGGATAATGGTGATTAACGTCACTTTCAACTATATCATGGCGGATTTAGAGAGATGAGAATCAACCTGTAGTGGAGTATAAAATTATGAACTATATATTAACACATTATTCTAACTTCAGAAGGAACCGATTATAAAAAAAGTACATGTAGTTACCTTTCCCCTCTTCCATCCACCCGCCTTCTATTTCTCCATTTTATAACCCGATTTTCACACGGTGCAACCCCGTCTAAACATCGACTTTCTATACCCAAACAACAGAATATTTCTGTCGCATGTCACATCAGCAATTTAAATTCAGTACAACGACAAATTTTAAGAAAATAGTGAATACAGCACAGGTGGTTGTTATCAGTATATCATGAACTTTGTGACCTTTTATTATTGGTTGTTGACAAAAACTTTCTCTAAGAAGTTCTCTCAATCTGCTGATTTGTATGACTACATTCAGCAAGTTCTTTTTTTTATTAATATTTCTCAAAATTACAGAGTTTTGCCTAAATATTGCAGATATAGGTCTTGGAACAAGTCATATATATTCACATACTCTATTCATTTAACCACAAATCAGAAATTTCTTATAACAGGCTATTAATTAGTTTATAGATTACTAATCTGCTATGACAGATTGCAACTTTGACATAACCAATCTAATATAAAAGATCAGTAATGTTTTATAGCTAATCGAATAAGAACTAAGAAAAAAGTTAAGGGTGACCCATCTCACCTGTGATTTAGTTTATCTACCTGAGAACTTTGGTTTACTTCCTCATTCCCTATTCATTTCGATTTTAAATAGATTTTCCATTTTCGGTTTCATATCCTCTAGTGATCAAGTGATCTAGGTCACTTTAAAGAGCTTCATTGATAATACACGGTAATAATATACATATGATTAACATATACATGACACAGGAATACCCACATGACATCAACCTTGTCATGTGAATTTTGTGTATTTTTGTCCAACTTCAACAACGATTTTGCTCAGATCAACAATGGGGTTTCGAATTGTGAACTTCCTCGTCTGTTTGGCAGGCGTGTTTGTCGCAGGAAATGCTTTGGATTCAAATTTACAAAAACCGACCACAGTAGACATACCAGCTGATGATCCTAAGAGATGTTATTCTGTTTTAAAGGACAAAAATCTAATCAGGTACGAAAGTTTACCTGGTAATGGCTGGGATAATTTAAGAAACAAAGATGCCGGAGTTGTTGTGAATTTTAACTATTCTAAATGTAAAACAACCAACGATGGACGATATTTAATTCCAGATACAATTTATACCGTCCCGATTAAATCCAGTAGAGTGGAAACTTATGCAGAAATTTTCGACCATTGGAAGAATTACACCTCCACAACTTCTAGTTCAATAAATGTCGGTGCTGGACTTTCAATTTTTCATTTTGGGATTAGTGGATCATTTTCGCATGAATCGGAGAGCATACGATCTCATCAAATTAACGATAAATCTGTAACTACACGTGTTCAGGTCCGTTATGTTCGTTACACCGCCAAACTTCAGCCAGACATGCCATTACATCCTTCATTCAGATCACGTCTACTCAGTATCGCATCGCACCTTCAACTAAACAACACCAACATGGCAACATATGAAAGTGAGTTGTTGGTAAGAGACTTTGGAACTCATGTTGTAACTAGTGTGGATGCCGGTGCCGCTCTCGTGCAAATTGACGAGATTAAATCCTCATTTATTCGTGACTACAGTTCGTCAAAAAGCAAAATAACTGCTACTGCCAGTGCTTCATTTTTCGGTGTGTTTCACATCAGCTCGAGTTATGAACACCAAACAACCAAGGAAATGATTGATCAATATTTAGGGAATCGAACACATTCAAGAGTAGAGACTTATGGCGGACCTGTTTTCAAACCACTCAATTTTAGCTTGAATGATTGGGCTGACGAAATCGGAGATGAACTTGTCGCACTTGATCGTTCTGGTGACCCACTGTACTTTTTGATTACACCTTATTCGTTGCCTGAGCTACCACCCTCTGTAGTATACAAAGTCATTCAGTCGGTAAAATCTGCCATAGAAATATATTATAAATTCAATACTTACAGAGGATGTACAAACCCTGATTCTCCAAATTTTAGCTTCCAAGCAAATGTCGATGATGATACTTGTAAACCACCAAACACCAATTTCACTTTTGGAGGAGTTTATCAGACATGTATTAGAAGTGGTCAGCTGTCTACAAATCTGTGTAGTGGACTTGATCAAAAGAATCCGTTAACAGGGGATTATTCTTGTCCACCTAAGTATGAGTCTGTCTTGCTCGGAACTGCCATGAAACACGGATCCGAAACAAGAACCAAATGCCACAAAAGTTGGTGGCATAAAAAATGCAGTGACTACACCGTTTATGGACTCGCACAGTTCAGTGCATATTGGTGCGTAGCGCGTGGAAAGGTTCCTGAACAATCTGGCTTTTTATTTGGAGGTCTTTATACAACAACGGTGGGTAATCCATTAACTCAAGCCAAAACCTGTCCGTTACATTTCTATCCTTTAGGTATTGGAAGCGACATTAAAGTATGTGTCAGTGATGACTATGAACTGGGTTTTGAATATTCCGTCCCGTTCGCAGGTTTCTACACCTGTGTTGCAGGGAATCCATTGATGCTCGGGTCGGATATTAAGTCCAGCAATCCAGATGCTGTACATACTCTTGGTTCATACTTGTTAACTTCAGGGCCAGAGCATTGGCCAAAGGGTTGTCCAAATGGTTACAGTCAACACATTGCTACAGTGGAATATGGATGCGAGGTCGATTATTGTGTTAAAGCTGACGCATTTTCTCCGCATGGTTTACCACCTGTTCGTCGGCCACCTTTCATGCCGTTACCATCTGAGGGGTTCGCGGACTCCTTGTCGTACTCATTTACCGCGGATGGACAGAATTGGCAAATATTGAAAGAAGAGGAACCGGATACCAGTACAAGCACAGATGGTTCACAAGCTGTTCCAGACTCAAATCAATCCGATGATTATGGGCTTTCAAAAGGATCAGTGGCTGGAATTTCTATTCTTGCAACTGTCGTGTGTATCGTTGTAGCTTCAGTAGCTATTGTGAAATATCGGAAATATAAAAGTCAGTACAGGCCACTCAAAATGACAGCAGCTCTGCCTAGGGAAGGGGCGGCTTATACTAACAATATATATGGAACATTGTCTGATCAACCAACCGCAGTACAAGTAGAAGAAACATAGGGAAAATGTGCAACTCGTCATATTATGTTTATTATTATTTTGTGGCTTTGATCCTTTTAAGATTATCATAGATTCGTGAATTGGACTGACTGCTGGATATTCTAAGTAATATGCTTATTAGATAAGATACATGTATACATTGTCTTAAATATCAATATACACTTTACTCGTGTATTAATGACAACATTTTGATTTGGGGGGGGGGGGTTGTTAAATATTCTATCAGAAAACATATTTAATAAATGTTTCTTTTATATTCAAGATTATAGAGTTCTCTTTAATAACACTGTTCTTCCCGTTATATTCCTGGATTGATATTTTACTCACATTTGGAGAGACCTTGTATGACCGCATCATTTCTCAAAGAGGACAATTTTGGGTTCATATAAATGTTTAACCCCGCCACTTTTTATTGAAATGCCTGTTCTAAGCCGGGAAAGTGAGTGATCATGTATTTATGTGCTACGGGGGCCTCTTTCTATAATTTTAACATTTGATTTTGGAATTGTTCCAACAGTGTGGTAGTTTTTGTTTTGCCTTTTATTTGTACATTTAAAAAAAAAATTTGTTGTTGCAAATTATGATATATTGAATAGCATACAGTAACGTTATTGTTTATTTATTGTAAGAAGAGTTTGAAGATACCAAAAGTATAATCAGAATCCGTAAATCAAGGAAGAATCGACAACACAGTGGCCAAAAGAAAAAGTACAAAAGGACAAACAACGATCTGCAAACATACACATTAAAACTAAACTAAGGATCGAGTAACACGAACCCCACTAAAAACCTGGGGGACTAATGTGCTCCGGAAGGGTGAGCAGTTCCTGCTCCACTAGTGACACTCGTCGTGTTAATCTGGTTACAAACCCGGTTATAAGTCATGAATGAGGAGAGGACCGGGAAGTGTTTATGACAAGTGGAACATATCCGTGGTCATTTGTGACACATATATTCCATAACGATCAATGAAGTCATGGTGGCGACCGTAAATCTTTCGAAGTGATGACTTCAACTTAACCAATAGGAACCATTGGTTCAGTAACTTCTATGTTAGCAACAACCCTCTATATTATATGCTTTCTTATATTATATCCACTTACCTACAAAATATTATTGTATTAGAAAATCAAAAATATTCCAACATGGTGCGATATAATGACGTCTTATCAATTCATGTAAGACAAAGATACCAATGGGGTAATCAGAAACCGTAAATCTAAGATACCAATGGGGTAATCAGAAACCGTAAATCGTAGAACACACTATATAATAACCAACAGAAAAAGGACAAGGCGACAAATAAAGATCTATATGGAAAACTAAAGATTGAGCAACACGTTACTATTATCAAAAATCGAGTAGTAAGTCATTATCGAGGAAAGGGTTGCCTTGTGATTACAACAAATTGTACATATCCATGGGTATTTGTGACACAGATATTCCGTATTGGTTTGATGGTGTTTGACTGGAGTAAACAGGAATAGGACACCGTTTTATACTTTTATATTCATGGGCCGACATTTTTGTCTTACTTATAGTGTTTCCATGGTAATCAGGGGTTATGGTTATAGTGTTTAACGTCACTTTCAACAATATTTCAGTTATATCGTGGCGGTGATGGAAATCAGAAATATTGTTTTCTTAAGCAGGTTACATATTAAGTTAGTTTGTAACTGCGCATTTCTTGCTACAAAAATACATAAAATATATAACATGAAATTAAATCTCAATTTGTTTTTTTATTTCAAAAACATGTAAAGTAAGTCTTGTAAAGTATACCACAGGTGCGAATAACATGCAGTATGAAAACTGGAAATCTGACATACATTTGATTATTTTTTAAGAAAATGTTATGTTACTAACAATTTCTTTCCCAAAAATGTACATACAAATATGTAATTTGCGCAAAATAGCCTATGCATTTTCAAAACAAATAATAAAAAAAAAAAAAAAAAAAAAGCATAATAAGAAGGAAATTGAACGTTCTGTTAATTTGAGTTTTTCAAGGTTTCAGTGTTTACCATACAGAAGATTTTGTACAGTCCCAAATAAAATAACTGTAGCCTTCTTATATGGGTCAAAATATGGATTTATCAAACTCCTAACACACACAGTCTTTTAAGTCGTGCGCACAACATTCAGAGTTGTGAGAACAATATAGAAAGTTGTGAGCACAATCTTCAAAGTATATACTGCGCACAAGTTTCAAAGTTGTGCACAGAAGATTTAAAGTTGTGTGCACAAGAATCAAAGTCGTGCGAAAAAGTAAAAGTCATGCGAACAAATATTATGCATTTCATCCTTTGTACTAAGGGACAACTGACTAACTACTTCGCTCGGGTATTTAAAGTAGACTCAACGACACAATTTCACGTCAGCACGATTGACGCTTAAATATTTCGATCTTCTACGTTTCACGCATATATAGTTAAAATTTAAAGTTTTCAAAGTCACCAAAGGGAAAGTGTGCATGATGATTTTTGCGTCAATTTTTGGTAATGAAATTGTGGAAAGATTTATTTTCATTAAAAAGAAATAAATTACAAATAAATAAGAATACCATTAATACATACTTTCTCTTGATTTAATATAATTTTATGCGTAACATTATACACAACCCATTATCGAACCTCAACTGGTATTTTTAAAATAATAAGAAAGCATGGTGAAAAGTAATATATACGGGATAAAGTCCAAAAGTAAAATTAGATGTGCAAAACGGACTTTGCATTGTCTATATAACGCTTTTCAAAAGTATGACTTTTACACCCATTCACGTAAAGTAAAAATACATTTCATGGATCACGTAGCATCAAAAATCACGTTTTCACGTCTTTATTTTCTATTCTTCACGCATCACACATCAGAAAAATGGTCGTTCTTGGATCACGCTTAGATCCCTCTTAGACCCACAATAAAATGATACTGAATATGAACGAAAATTCTGTCTACCTGTTTGAAAATTAAATACGTCAACATATAAAAGTTAAGATAGAAAATGAGAATTAATATCAACTATATAAAATCAAGAACACTACCTTATCCATTACGGAAGAACCATGCTAATTCGTACTTTGATAATGAATTTGAACGGGCATTAAGTTTGTTTGTTTGATGTTGTTTAACTCTACTTTCAGCAATTTTTCAGCTATATCATGGTGGTCAGTTTTATTGGTGGATGAAACCGGAGTACACGGAGAAAACAGGAGGACCCGGAGAAAACCATCGACCTGTCGCACGTCACTGACAAACTTTATCACATAATGTTTTACACCTCGCCCTGATCGAGATTCGATCTCACAACGTTAGTGGTGATAGGCACTGATTACATAGGTAGTTGTAAATCCAACTACCATACGATCACGACCACGACGGCCCCAATATCAGTTATATAAAACCAGGAAGACTACCTTATCAAATAGGGAAGAACATGTTACTTTTGTACTTTGAAATTAAATTTGAATGAGCATTAAATTTAGAAATAAAAAAAAAATCATACATGTAGAATTTAAATCAGATCAATAAGTATGGGTAATGATTTAAAAAGATTAAACAAAGGTTTGTGAATTGTTGATTGAACTTGTATAATCATCATGATCTTTTAAACAGCTTAATCTTAAAGGTTTCTATATCTAATTTTTAAAACACAAAGGGATTAAGAATATAAAAATTTGATATAACATAGTACCTTACCAACCTGCAACAAAAATTGTTTAATGCATATTTTTTGTGTCTATTTCTGTGTTTGACTGGGTATGTATTTGTTTATTTTACTTATTTACTTTACATTTGTACTCTACTCTGTACATGTATTTGTTTACATTATGTACATTATATAACGTAGAAATTACAATTTATGCAACTTATCAACTCTTATGTTAAAATGTAATAAAAAAAATCTGTAACATCCTTGTCAAAATATCCTTACCTTATTTTATTTTTATATTTATGGAAATTATAATAGAAACTACCTGTATATTTATTGACATTTTTACATTATATAAAGTAGAAATTTCAATGTTATGCAACTTGTCAATTCATAAGACAAAATGTGATAAAAAAGACCAACCGTAGGTATAAAATGTAACATCCTTGTCAAAAGCCTTATCAGGGGCGTAGCTAGAGTAAATCTAAGTATACGTATAATCTCGGCAAGGGATCAGAGGGCCGCTCAAGGACCCCACTGGGTCCAAGGCAAAGCCCTTGTAAGGGGTTCAGGGGGCTAAGCCCCCATGAAGCTCATGGATTTTACCAAATTTACATACTTCAGAACCTGATTGCGTGAGTGTGTTTTGTTCTGCCTACAGTTCGCTCTTGTGTTTTACGGTCAGGTCGTATGTGCCAGAGATGGATATAGAAAACACGTATTGAGGATAAGACATATAATTGGTTATCTAGACAACATACTTAAATTAAAATGTTGAAGTGTTGATATCATTAGATCTTTACTCAATCTTGTGAAAATGATCCTTCTTGGATGAACAGTTGAAAATGAATAACGACCTGGTCTTTAAATTTCTTGCATGTCACAACTCAACATATTTAATTTTCTGACAAACTATTTATCCCTCTAGCCACGAAGAAGGGTCGGATATTAGTTTTTATGAGCTTGGTGTTCACTGGTCAGTTAGTATGTAGGGATTGGGAAGGCGAAAATGGCCCCTTGTTGTTGTTATGTAGATTCCTACTTTGTCTGGAGAACTGCACAATGAATACAGCCACAATCACTATGGAAGGTGAACAATTTTTTCAAAGAAAGAATACAGTAACCCACATCTTACACAAAGTGCATTGGAAATGCTAAATTTTAACTGCGTGTGAAGCGCTTTTTTGGATTAACCATCATTCATTGAATGAATTCACTCCACATGAAATGAACCCTTAAATTGCAATGATTTGATTTAAAAAATTCGATTGATAAAATTCATATGGAATCTTAAAAGAATGGCGCCTTGATTTGTCAGACTGTCATGGAACGTCATCTTACTTTTCAAGTTTGATTTCATTAAAAAACGCATATTTCGTTTTTATCTGATTTTTTTTATGTGTACGCAACTGCGTTTTTGCGTATAGGGAGCTACGTCCCTGCTTATCTAAAACTTTTTTTAATGTTTATGCAAATTAAAATAGAAACTACCTGTATATTTATTGACATTTTTTTTTCCAATACAAGTTTATCGACTAAAATGCATAGATTTTGATAGTGTTTCAAACTTTAATAATAAAATACTAATTATATATCATGTTCAAAGACAAATTACAGAATGTCGTTAAGTCATAATTTAAGGACATTAATGTTATATAAGCGCAGATTAATGCTAGCCTTTGACATCTCCAAGGAATCTATCGTATCTCGGATCACCGTATTCACCAGTATAAAGTCATCATGTGTAAATAATTTTGCTAGATCTACAATTTCATTTTCGCCACCAAAGGGTTACGATGCACTGTCTCTCCTCTTCACCTTTGGTGAAGTAGAGTGAAGTGTAGTACTAACCATTGTGTAGTGGAGTGTAGCACTAACCACTGTGTAGTGGAGTGTAGTACTAACCATTGTGTAGAGAAGATGTCACACCTTGAGAAGTCACTGAAAAGATTCACATGTACATTATATAAATTCTATAAAAAAAAAAAAAATGCAATGTACAGTGTAAACAAAATTTCGGTTCCAATATTTATGTCGAGCGGGTACATGTAGAAAACTGTCCCTGACTTTCCACCACTCTAACATAGTATGCTTGACTTTTGTTGTCAATCAAAAATGACTGATTCATGAGGACATACTATTTAGTGCTATGGTATACACATTATAATTGGCAATTTACATAATATATCTCTTTATTTTGTTCATTTACGAGCTGAATGAAAATAGAGTATAAATAAGTGAACAACTATCATTTTTTATCATAATTTACCACTGCCTTGATCATTATATAAATTGGTCACTATAATTTTCGTGCAAATATTCCATATATACTTTATCACATAATTTTTAAAGTAACATGCGAGAAACCAATCGAGAAAATTGTGTAAGCATATCTCATTCTTCATGCAAAACCAGAAGAGGAATAGCTCGTCAAAACATATCATTTTGAGTTGCTTCAAGACACTAACGACCAAATATAAGAAGCTGTAAGAGAAAGAGGATGTTGTTTAATGCCAAGTTAGCAACGTGTCAGCTATTATATGGCGAGAAAATCGTATATTTATACACGATTGGTACCACTAATGAAGCAGGAATTGCAGACCATTCCGAAGCACCTGTATTCACATCCGGTTTTTAGTGGAATTCGTATCGCTCAATGTTTCGTTTTCTATAAATGTTTTGCGATCATTGCTTTTGTCATTTTTCATTTGACCATTGTATTATCTGCCTTTCTTTGATTTACGGCTTCTGATTTCTACTTTGGTATCTTCAAACTTTTGACCATTGTATTATCTACCTTTCTTTGATTTACGGCTTCTGATTTCTACTTTGGTATCTTCAAACTTTTGACCATTGTATTATCTGCCTTTCTTTGATTTACGGCTTCTGATTTCTACTTTGGTATCTTCAAACTTTTCACGCATTTCTAATATATGAGATTATGTACGAAACAAACACATTAGTTTGATTTGTAGAGTGCTAACTCATTTAACAAAAGTTCACGGGTAGACGTGTCGCTCTGATACATTATCCTGATTCCGACTCAACCAGTCTTTGTTCTTACTCCTTAAATTCTTAATGATGCGTGAACTTAGTGGGGAGGCAAAATATACCATATGCCAATGAGCCGACTGGGGATAGAGACCACGATCTACCACGCCGATGATGTCTTAAGAAGAAGCTGAAAACATTGCTGGCAGTTATCATATACTTTACATAAGTTATGCCCCCTCAACCAAAACACGAAAAACTCGAAGTACATCTAACTTGTAGGTCGAGTTATGTATTTGATTCAGCTCTCACAACTAATATATATTTATACCACAATATTCCCTCGTGTAAAGAATAAGGAGTATCATGTTTAAAAATACAAGTAACAGGTAAATGGAATTGGAACAAGTGGAATATATTTTAGACATCAGATATATGAAGAGATATTTCAATATATTGGTTACCATCCATCCACCCACTATGACTTTAATACGTATCTATAAAACTATAAAAATCCACATTGACAACTGAACATCAATATACACGCCATTTGACAATAATCCGTGATTTAAATACCCCCTTTATTAACAATACCCAGGTTTTAAAATGAATAATTAAAACCAGTATAGATATTGATCTCTATTTACATGTATACACAACATTGAACCGTATTTTGTTCAAAGGACATTATGAAGGTAAGAAATCAAATTTACTTTCTTTTGACGAATAAATGCAAATGATGTTAGTCAACACTGAACAGTAGCAATCAATAACAAATATCTAACACTGTTGAGTTTTGTATGTTCTGTCAAATCTTGGATAGAGTAGCTCATAGGCTTTGAATAGGGGCATATTGTTCAGTCTAACCATAACGTTAGGAACCTTTGTATTGTACACGATTTACTGATTCATTGTCAATGGGATGAGGCTTATTGAGAGGGACTCGCTGATGGTGTTATCATGACAAGGTAGGATGAAACATAAAAACCTTACAATTGTTACTTTCAAGGTCAAGGTCAGCATGACGGGTGGACGAGGTGTGTTTTTGGTCTCCGCATTTTATGTTTTTATTGCTGGTTATATCAACAACTATTACAAATTGTCAATTCCCC
>MJUT01052658.1:583216-596624 GCA_002080005.1 Gigantidas platifrons | reverse complement strand
TGTCATATCATAATAATGACAATTATATATACATATATATTTTCATAGATAATGTACTTATTTTAAAATTAAGTAATCACTCTACCCGCTCATGTTGATCTTTTAATGTCCACTTGAACTTTAAGCTGATACTTATAAAGGACCCCATTGGAAATAAGCTGAATGGCTTTCATGGGCTATCCTTGGTGAGAAAGTTCTCAGCAGCTACAATTGGTGGATTGAAGTTTCAGTTAAAGATGGCAGTTTTATGTTTTATTTTTAACTTAACGAGAAATTTTTAAACACTTGTGTATGATGTTGAAATTTTTAAACCTAAATATATTTTACCTTTTACCTTTACCTTTTACTTTCTAAATTTGTTTTCTTCATTACTGTCATATAAACATTTAGATATCGCCACTGTTAAAACCTCGGGGTATACCTTACCTACTCCTAAAGGAGGTATAGCTGTTTCGAAATGGACCTCCACTTTTTTTTAGTTGTACGGAACGAATCAAGAGCACAACTCACTCTGAGGTCTAGACCTCAGCGAATGACTTTTACGATGTTTGTACGAAAAACAACTTACATCACCTCCTAATATTTGTTAGGATTAATAGTCGCTGGTGGCACGTTGCAATTTTTGTTTGATTGTGCATTACTTCTTGTTTGTAAACATTTATCGTCGAGAATAATGCTAAAAATGCTTCCTTTGTGTTAAACACCAATCTGGTTTATTGATTGATTGATTAATTAATGCTTAACGCCAACATTAGCAGTATTTCAGCTATATCGTTGTGTGAAAAAAATTACTTCCAATTCTACCAGACTTAAAAATAAAACATATTTGTTTATAAAGAAGTGTGGTATATGTACAAATAACACAGAAGAATTAAAAGCATTAAAACATATTATTTAAAACTTATGTTATCCATTTATATTTTAGTATATAAAATCAATTTCTTTTATAAAATTTTAAATTGTATCGTCTGCGACATTTGTAAATGGATCAGATAAATTGTTGACATTGTAGAATGTCTGACGAACATCAGCAGCATAAACAACAATCTGGTCACGACACACCGACCAATCACAATAAAATTCAGTCGGACATTATGTTGATTGTTTATTTTTTATGTAGGAGCGGCTAATAAAACTTTTGCAAGACATTTTAAGTCACCAATTTGGCCACAGGGCTCAACAAAGTCATCTTCGCTAGCCAAGATCCGCTCCTCTCCTCCCCAACCATTGGCTAGCGAAGATGCAACAAAGCACATGCTACCGGGAGGTATCTTCAACATTTAAGTTGTTATGATATTATACTTCTCAAACGTAAAGTGATGAAAAACAATACGAGCGACCAATGAAACGACAATTATGAGGTCAGTGTCCAACAGACCTTCACCGGTCATAACAACAATTGAAATAAGTGTTGGTAATCCATCACATGTTTATGAATTAGGCCTAATGCATAAACATGAGAAGGATTTCCGTTCTGTTCTATATACATCTTAGTATACTTGCTAACAAAATCTATGTCCAATTGTCCGAGGTTCTAATGACCAATGAACATACTGTTGGTGATTTTCTGCGATCTGCGATAACATTTAACAACATGTGCAGTCGAACTGTCCTAGCAAACAACCAAACGTAATTGTGTATTACATTGTGATGAAGATGGATGCTATAGAAAATTAAAGTCGTACATTTACAAGCAATATCACTTCTGTGATTTAATATTTCATTTTTGAGTATTAAAGTGTTTAATAAAAGCAACACATACCCTCAGAAAAACGGAGGTGACCTCAAGTTTGTTGGAAGGTTAAGCAGCTCCTACTTCACTAAAATAGCCCATCATATTTGTATCTATTAAATTGTTTGTGTAGCTTAAAACGCATTTTTTTATTTGCGTTTCTTGTAATGTTTACTGACAATGCGCGCGCGCGTGTGTGTGTTATGATGGGTTTATGTGCAAAATAATATTCGATTTTATTGCATAGCAATTTCTGAATGAAAGTATTTGTATGGAAGTATGATTACAGTGATGCATAGAAAATGCATCGGATTTTGCTTCTTTAATTTTTTCATAATAATGCTAACCTTCTTATCAATGAGATCAATATGTTCCAAATCCCATGATCATTTATGTTTTTTTTGTGTGCAATCATAATATTTTCGTATTTGGTTGGTTACATGTATCTAATCTAGTTAATTAGTAGTGCATATTCATATAAAACACTTTGCAATCGTGGGATATCTGATATAGTTGTATAAAGACAGATCATGATGTATATATTGAATGTTATACTTCGTTTTGAGATAAGAGAGACAGGTGTGCCATAATTAGATAAGAGAGACAGGTGTGCCATAATTAGATAAGAGAGACAGGTGTGCCATAATTAGATAAGAGAGACAGGTGTGCCATAATTAGATAAGAGAGACAGGTGTGCCATAATTAGATAAGAGAGACAGGTGTGCCATAATTAGATAAGAGAGACAGGTGTGCCATAATTAGATAAGAGAAACAGGTGTGCCATAATTAGATAAGAGAGACTGGTGTGCCATAATTAGATAAGAGAGACAGGTGTGCCATAATTAGATAAGAGAGACAGGTGTGCCATAATTAGATAAGAGAGACAGGTGTGCTATAATTAGATTTAGAGACAGGTGTGCCATAATTAGATAAGAGAGACAGGTGTGCCATAATTATATTTAGAGACAGGTGTGCCATAATTAGATAAGAGAGACAGGTGTGCCATAATTAGATAAGAGAGACAGGTGTGCTATAATTAGATAAGAGAGACAGGTGTGGGCCATAATTAGCTTTTTGCAGAATCCTACAATATGTCATATTTATACCACGGTTTTCCGAGTTAAACGATTAAACTCGGAAAAAACGTGGTATAAATGATTTGTCACATGAAGCCATGTAATATCACATCTAGGTCGATGATTATTGCACGGTAATAAAACGACAGCCCATTTTTATAATGTACAGTTACTCATATCTGCGTGTATTATTTCATAGGTCTTAGCTGTTGCTTATATTCTGGTATATAAACCTAAGACATACTTATCATAAAATAAGTTGGTTTTTTTTTGGAATCTCGAGCATCAATTTGTGTGCTTGATCTTAAAATATCATGCTTTTCCATGTTTTAAAGATGCAGTAACCAATGGGATGCTCCCCTTCCCACCAGGATCCTCCTCCTTCCTACGATACAGGAAAAAGAAGTTCCCTCATCCAAAGTCCAACAAAGAGTACAGGTACAATAAGCAGCACGAAATCTGACCGTCGAGTACAGTTTAACAGAGACGTCGAACTTGTAACTGTCCCAAATACAGCAAATGTCTCATCTGTAAGATTCAGCTTACCCGGAACGCCATCACCGGACGTGGAGGACGTTCGGAGACCCTATCCACCACAAAGAAAACGGAGAGATATCATACCTGATGTGTCAGTCTTTAAGAAGGTTGATGAAAATGCACTTAAGGTAACATGTTTGATTCTTAAAGTGTATTAATATATTTTGCTTTATTTTATGACCACATGTAATTACTCTTTGATAATATGTTTATTATTGGCTTTTGCTTTGATGGTTTTCTGGATATATTATTACAAGATTATAAGATGAATAGTTTATTATGTTGGAGAAAGGCATGTTCTATAAAATATTGAAGAGGTAAAGTGCATGTGTTGTCCACTGTTCACAAATATATACGATGTGTATGTATTGTAACAATGTTCATTTGACGTATATGTCATATGTATTTGTACCAAATAACCTAGACTAATTAGTGTAACACCATTGTTGGCCATTGTTGGGATATAGTGCATGCAGCATACAGAAAGAACAACCAATACGTATATGGTAAGCTGTTCTATATGTATTAGTCGAAAGGACTACAACATCAGTTACATATGCCCTCTCTCGCATGTGGAATAAACGTTTGAAAAACCGAAGGGACATTCAAGAATGGACAATCCAGAGACACGGCAACATTGGACGCAAGTCATGGTACGAACACAAGCAAAACTAAAATCACAACACAGAACACTTAAGAAGATGTGTAACACTCACTCCACCGAAAAATGGCGGAGGGGGGGGGGTTTAAGACCCTATGCTCGCAAAGGGTAAGTAGCTCCTGTTTCTTATAAACCACCCACTGTGTTACTCATATCAACCAATCTGGTAAAAATTGACATTAGGGGAATGAAATCCATTGTCATTTGAGAACTGTATCTTTCGTAATGATCAACCAGTGCGTGATTACAACAGTAGAGGTTTTGTAGGGATGATTTCAACCTAGGAGCAACGTAGTCATGAGACAAACGGAACAACGACTTTTCTTGCCATTGGAAAAGTATGGGGAGTTGGTATGGACAACAAATTGAACATTTAGTAACATAAAAATGCACCTAAACTCTGCGAAATCAAAACAGGTCTTCGTGAAGGGAGTGTGCACTCTCCAAACATGTTACCTACTATCGTCCAAATCCAGGCTTTCCATATTATAGCCTGACATTATACCTAGTCCCAGTATTGTTAAACATGTTGTTATAGTGACAACCGGAACCTTTTAACCGTAATGGAAGCGGGAGGTTTGGCGCCGTAAAATCTGATTCAACCCACCATTTCTTTGGAAATGCTTGTGCCAAGTCAGGGCTATTGCGGTGTTCCCAGTTTTCCGGTTATTGACTGATTTTGTACGTTTGTTTACTTATGAGTTTTGCCTTTCCTTTTTGCTCGGTGTTCGGTAATTTTGTTATTACCCTTATTCCCTAATCCATCACCTAGTAACTCGCATTGTGGGTTCATACATGGGAACCATCGCAAATACACAGTGTAATAATAAAAAAAAGGGTAATCCTATATTTAAAATAGACATTAATATATTGTCAAACTTGTGTCAGTCCTAATATTGTTGTTTTAAGAACAACAAAGAATGCTTACGTTTAAATATACGATTAATAAAACAAAACATGAAAATTTATATTGATAAATGTCAATAAATATTTATATAGCTTACGATTATATATTATTATTGGTATATATGAACTGTCTTATATCTTAGTACCAATCAATACCTAACTACCTAAACATTTTACTTTCATTTGAACTAAGCCATATAATACGTTGGCAATAAAACATGTTTGAATACATTTAATGATCCAAAACATATTGCATTGTTGATTCAACATTTGCAGGCTTGGTTCAAAATTATTAAAAGTATTACAACATTCTTATGATATTTATAAGTATTAGTTCTCGGTTCCTTTGGAAAAAATTCATGTTGTACATTTAAGACGGAATTTGCATCCACTAGACAATATGATATTAGTCGGGAATGAAGGGTTGTTCTAGGAGACTCTGATTAAGAAATGGGGTAGTTCATGACTATTTTCGGCATCATATTTCATTTGTTTTTAAGATTTGGTAGTACATAAGTAGATACTACCAACCCGACCCCCCCCCCCCCCCGGATCCGCCACTAAATGTATACATGAACAGTTGGGATTTTAAAAACAGATGATGAATAATTGTAGACTTTATTTATTAGAATTTATTGAAATTATTAACCATAGTTTTCATTTACAGACTGTAGAACCTTGGTAAAATATATAATGGTGAGCAATGCTGACTGTTTGCTTAAGCCCCGTTTCGAGTTTAATATCCTAGATTCTCATTTGCGATGTTTTATTTTTGTCACTTTGTATTTTTATGAGCGGTTTTGTGCAAGAAAAATAAATCCCCCAAAATATGCCCAAATTTCAGCCTTACAAACAAGGCAAATGTGAATATTTTGAGTAGCACCTGGTATATGTCTGCTAAAATTAAGGAAATTGCTTATGTTTCAAAAGGATTACACCAATAGTTTCAAATGAGATATACAGTAAAACTGTTTTATGTGATCATCCAAGGGAACACTGGAATAGGATCACCTAAGGTGGTCGCCAAATACAGGTATAATTAATATCGAATGCACTGTGAAGGGATATTAAATCAAGGTCACATATTACAAGTTACTGCTTAATAGATATGGTCACTAAAACAAGGTAGACTGTACATTCACGATATTTAGCTTTTTAACAGTTTTGACTGACCTTACCATGTGAAATAATATCATTTTGTAATTAGAATTGCGAATGGGAATCTATGATGTTTTGCGTTATTTCTACAATGCTATATAATGCTATCTGTGAAATCGTTAGCTTAGAATGGAATGGTACATTGTACATTGTTGTGTAAGGGATAATCTCAAAGTATTCTACGTATTCAAGCGATTGTTCGAAGTAAAAGAGACGAAAATGTACTAAGATTATATATTTGTGATCATTATTTGCAGAAATAGAATTACCAACTACCCGAAACAAAAATCATCCAGTTAAATGTGAATACGATTTTGCTTAAATTCGTATTAAAACATTTGAGATAACCCCTTAATGCTAGAAGCAGAGCATCATTTTTACGATACAACCATGATATATGAAGTTGTTTATAAGATGAGATTCAACATATATTAATGAGTGTCGTTTTTAAATTAACAGGTGAAAGAATTGATTTGCTAGGTGTATTTGCATGCTGAGTGTCATTTAGAAATTGCTAGAATGCTAAATTAATCAATATGTTTTTATATTACTATCATTTTATTCTCATGAACTAAGAAAAGTTTGAAGATACTGAAGGGGTGATCAGGAGTAGTAACGACCGAAAATACAATGGCCAAAATAAACAGAACAAAATACAATGGCCAAAATAAACAGAACAAAAGGACAAACAGTGATCTGCAAAGCTAAAGACAAAGCTAAACATTGAGCAACACGAACCCCACTATAAATAGGCGTTAAACTCAAGTGCTCCGGAAGGGTAACCAGTTCATGATCCACTAGTGTCATTCGCCCTGTTACTCTTGTTGCAAATCCGGTGATAAGTCAAAGACCAAAATATACACGAAAGCAAATTTGGCTGACTATAGAATAAAAAAGAATTAATAAACGTCTTTACTATTTTCTGATTAGATATCTCTACTTGCAAAAAATATTCTTCTTGTAGCGTTGGGTCAATAATTTACCAGACAAAGGTAACCCACTTTTGCACAGTTTCCGATACTGCGAATAGTGTGCTAATTGAAATACAACATCTTGTAAGCCGACGTGGAAAAAGATAGGAAATTTACTATTAGTTGAATCGAAGTCATCACGCATTTCATAAAAATTGAAATGTAAGTGTCCCACATTGTTAAAAGCATGGTACAAATTTAACATAGAGCGGATCTTGTACAACCTCTGCTTTAAATGTCATATACGAATGAAACATTAGGATATCCCATGCGTTCTGTACAAACAAATCAACCCATAAGGAAAAACTCGACGTTACATAATATATACGATTTAACCTCTAAGACAAACTGCATTATATATACATTATATGCTATTCCCTCACACTGATATTTTACCTAATGTCTACATTAGGGGTATCAATTTTGCCTCTAGTTCTATGAGTTGCCTATTTTTGTTTTGGGACTGTTCAGACTGTGCGCTAGTTGTTGTTCTTCATTTTATTTATTTACTGTTCTCTCTTTCTGATAACTTACATGTGTATTTGTTCCGTTGTAATTGGCAAAAGAATACACCCAATAATAAAGTATCTAAAAATAGTATATGGTTAATTATGGCACATTGTATTTAATTAACTTATTTGGCTTTGAGCATACCTGATGAAGGTTATTCCAGAAATTCGTCGTGCTCATGAATTATATATCAACCTATGTATTGTAGAAACCATCATATAGCTACTCTTAACAAATAGTTCTTTCAATGGTTTCAGGCACCAAATTTTAAAGAACCAACCGTACTCAAACTTGCCCAGTATCTTAGACGAGAGTGTACTAGTGATGTTGAGAAAATCAGGGCTTTCTACATTTGGATAACAAACAATGTACAGTGAGTATTCTAGGTTATCTATATTTCATAGATTTATATTCACCATGTACAACACATTATGTGAAAGAACGTACTTGACACACATATAGCAGAAGAGGCACGTTGCTTTTACACCTATTCTTCTTTCAATTATTGATTTCCGAAGATGACCAGTTACTTGTCATTGTGCAATTAGGGATAGATAAATTAATTTTCATTATATAATTTAGATATGATAAGCTTAGTTTCATTGCATAGTAAATTGTGATTATTTAATTGGGAATGATGAGAATGAAAGTACAGTTTCAATTAATTCGACAAAGCAAACCCGACAAAAACTTTTCATGAGATTTAGATATCCACAATTGTTTCTGAATTGTGTACTATAAGTCCCATCTTGTTGGGATATTATCATATTAAATTCTACAGGACACCGCATACTAAATAATGTTCTTAGTTAGGGATTATTTAATAGTTCTGATTAGCCGTGTATATAATAGATTCATAACAACATATTACAGATACCTCGGGGTTTTAATAATAGTTCTATTAAACTAACTAATCAATTTAAGCCTTTCATTTCAAGACTTTTTCATTTGTTTCCATTTTCTTTTGATTTAACATTTGTTATTATGAATTATTTACTATTAATACACAATTGCTTTGGCAAGTACGACTGGCAATCACGCAACACAATTACTAGACTGCTTATCTGGGTAATAAATCGCAAATTTATTTAATTTTGTCATGTTCATGTTGTCCATAAATAAACGGTGAAGAAATGCGATGCGACAATTAGACAATACAGAGACACATGCAACGCTGGATAAACAGGACACAGGACAATAGGCACTATCCCAACAACTATTGTTTAGCAAGACCTACTAATTAATTTTGAAATATATGTACAAATTAAAAAAAAAACAATAGCAAAAGAATTACAGCCATTAAAGTACTCATGTAATAGTTTGATTCCCTGTTTGCCAGTCGTATATGTCTCAAATTAAGTTTGTCAGTGACTTTCGGTAAGTCGGTGGTTTTCTCCAGGTACTCCGGTTTCCTCGCACCTATAAAACTGAACGCCACGATATAACTGAAATCTTGTTGAAAGTGGCGTTAAATATCATAACCACTAGAATTGAATTTATTAGCTTGATGATGTGAATTGTATTTACTAGCTACGACACAGAAGCCCACTTCACGGGGCGGAGTCGACCGGTGGATCCACTAAATGTAATGAAATGCAAAGTCTCTGTTTGTGAAGGATACGCCAATTTGTTTGCTGAACTTTGCCAGTAAGATTTTTTTTTTATTTTTCTATTTATATTCTATAAAAAGACAAGCTTAGAATTTTCGAGTAAATGCGCCATCTGAATACAAAACACCATTACAAAAGAAAAATATTGCATAGAACCTAAAGAAGACATTTCAGATTAATAGTATCTATTGTCGATAACATTACATGATAGGAATATTTCAGCCAGCAGATGGAAATAATTCGTCGAGAACGAGTAGTTTGAAAGCGGGAAACTGTGCGACTAGCTTGTCTTGTACAAAAGGAGGAGGGGTTGGGGAGTGTACCAGACAGGGCTATTTCGCACAGATAAAAGCAGGAACATTCTGACAGAAATCAGAAAACAAAGATTGCAACCTCGCAAAGACCAGAATATCTGAAATATTTATCATCTCCATTCTATCATTTCCTTCAAGATTATCGTTAAATAATGTAGATCTGGTCATATTTTATATGAGGTACATTCGTCTTTAAAAAAAAATCATGATATACTGCACAAGCCAATTAAAATAACATACTTCAGTTGTATGGCATATTTAAGTAGTACTACAAGAACATGTTAGATGTGCCTTTGTTGATATAATAAAGTACTGTTATATTACTGCAATATTTGAAATTTCTTTATTTTAGTTGTTCGAATATACATGCCAAAGTCATTCCGGGATTTGCGAAGGGCTTTGGACACACTCCAGCAAAGAGGTTTAATTACAGGGGATCAACAAACCACACGTGGAATGCAGTTTTTGTGGACGACGAATGGCATTTCATGGAATGTACATGGGGTGCAGGTTATATCGACAAAAACCGAAGATTCGTATGGCGGTACAATGAGAATTACTTTTTACCGGATCCAGAAATCATGATATTTACTCATTTCCCATACTATGACCCGGAAGTAGATGAAAGCAAATTATGGCAATTACTACCAAAATCGATTGATCTGAAAACGTTTAATTTGAATATCAAACCAACTAACAAATCATTGGAATGGAGAATTGAGTATATGTCCCACAAATCAGCAGTTATTGATTGTAGCAAAGAGTTGATCATTGACTTTAAAACAGACCTGGTAAAGCTATGTGACACTGCAGCGTACTTGTTAGATGTTGATGGAAATATGCTCCAGCACCATGCTATTGTGTTGCACTGCCCCTATGACAATGCATTTCAAGCAATAATCCGTCCTCCAAAGGAAGGTGGATACAACGTTAAACTATTTGCTACCACTATACAGGACAATAAAGTACTCAGTTTAGTAAATGAGTATTTTGTACGATGTCGAGAAGTAGAACCGTACAATAATCCATTTCCGGAGTATTATGGGTATTATGGCCCCGTATTTGGATATTTAGATTTTGGAATAAGCAGAAGTGCCGATATAAGACCGTATTATGAAGTTATGGGTGGAGATATAGATTTGCTTATTCCTGTTGACCATGACGTAGAAATGACTGCACGATTGACATTTTCACAAGGTGAACTACCAAATATGGACGATTACGTCATGATACAAACTCTCTCAAAGAAACTTGTAGTAAATGTTAAATTCCCGAAGCAGGGTCATTACAAACTGACTCTTTCTATTAAAAACGAAAAGGGAAATTACCGAGAAGCCATAAACTATTTAATGAATTGTCACAAACCAATGAAGCCATGTGTTGCATATCCAAAAACACTACGTCATGCGCGTGAATTAAAATGTCACTTGATGCAACCACTGAACCAAGTTCTACCTTCCAATAGAAACGTTACTGTAAAAATTATGTGTGAAAATATGGTCGCTGTAATGGTGAGAAAGCACAAGTTTAAAAGAATTGGGAAAAAACACTGGGATTTCACATTTGAAACGCCAAATGTTGGTGAACGGATTTGTATTTATGGGTTAGATGAAGACGAAGTGAGAATGCCGCTATACGAATTTATCACTGCTTGATTATCTTAACATTTTTCATGGATGTACATGTTACGCTTGACAATTCTTGCCTTTTCGTCGATTTATTTTAAATAATTGTTAATATACATGAACAGGGTTTTTCATTAACAGAATAATGCCTATTAAAATATTTAAGTTCATCGTATGTCCAATGTTTCACAAGAGTTCTAGAATATGAAACTATTCTGATTATCATTGTTAATTGTTGTTTCGCTACCTAAGGGACTGACTATTTAACATTTAATGGCATGCGTTATGCCCCCTCCCTCCTTCCCCTCCAAGACACAGTTTTTTTCAGATATCTTTATAAATTACACATTATTAAGAACTATCAATTCCTAATCACATATATACCTAAAAAAACAACCTTTCAGTGCCCAATCACCACGTGCAAATCACTGACTACCGGTACTATGTGGATGATGCCCTCGTGAAATAATAGTGATAGTATTAAAACATAGATATTAGGAGCAGTCTTGGTCGCGATCGAACGTCAATTTAATTTACTTCTTTCTATACAATTAGTACCTATCTTCATTGAAATTAGATTCCTGTTTCAGTAATTTATTAACGGTAGATCTGGCCTTTTCTCTTTGTTGTCATATTGTCCTCCAATGAAACTCGTCGTCATGATATAAGGTAAATAGTGTTTAAAGTGGCGTTAAACGCCATTACCCTATAATATACTATACAAATTTCGATTGTATGACAACAAAGGAAGTGTTAAAAGATATGTTATGTCTACTATCTTTCATTGTTAAACATATCACACCAACAGGTAACTTTGATAAAATACGTTGTTTCCAGTAATGTATAAAACAATTTGCATATTTGTACTTTAAACGTGATGATTGATGACAGACGAGACGTGTAATGTTGTGGGATCCCCACTTCGTTAGCTCTATCATTAATCATTTAAGTATAAAAACAACATTAGGTTGATAGGACATTACACACTATGTTTGTCATTATTAAGAAGGTGTAAGAAGATTTGGAAGATATAAACCAAAGGGGTAATTAAAGGCAGTAAATAAAAGAATGAAAGACAATACAGTGGTCAAATGTAAAATAGGCTAAAAGATCCGAAAAGTTTGAAGATACTAAATGGGTAATCTGAAGCCGTAAATCAAAGGACAGATAAGCAATGGTCAATAAAACACTACACAGAAAACCAAATGCAGAGAAATACGAAGTCTACAAAACACTACACAGAAAACCAAATGCCGAGAAATACGAAGCCTACAAAACACTACACAGAAAACCAAATGCCAAGAAATACGAAGCCTACAAAACACTACACAGAAAACCAAATGCCGAAAAATACGAAGCCTACAAAACACTACACAGAAAACCAAATGCCGAGAAATACGAAGCCTACAAAACACTACATAGAAAACCAAATGCCGAGAAATACGAAGCATACAAAACACTACATAGAAAACCAAATGCCGAGAAATACGAAGCCTACAAAACACAACACAGAAAACCAAATGCCGAGAAATACGAAGCCTCCAAAACACTTCACAGAAAACCAAATGCCGAGAAATACGAAGCCTACAAAACACTACACAGAAAACCAAATGCCGAGAAATACAAAGTCTACAAAACACTACACAGAAAACCAAATGCCGAAAAATACGAAGTCTACAAAACACTACATAGAAAACCAAATGCCGAGAAATACGAAGCCTACAAAACACAACACAGAAGACCAAATGCCGAGAAATACGAAACCTACAAAACACTACACATAAAACCAAATGCCGAAAAATGCGAAGCCTACAAAACACTACACAGAAAACCAAATGCCGAAAAATACGAAGCCTACAAAACACTACACAGAAAACCAAATGCCGAGAAATACGAAGCCTACAAAACACTACACAGCAAACCGAATGCCGAGAAATACGAAGCCTACAAAACACTACACAGAAAACGAAATGCCGAGAAATACGAAGCATACAACACACTACATAGAAAACCAAATGCCGAGAAATACGAAGCCTACAAAACACTACATAGAAAACCAAATGCCGAGAAATACGAAGCCTACAAAACACTACACAGAAAACCAAATGGCGAGAAATACGAAGCCTACAAAACACTACACAGAAAACCAAATTCCGAAAAATACGAAGCCTACAAAACACTACACAGAAAACCAAATGCCGAGAAATACGAAGCCTACAAAACACAACACAGAAAACCAAATGCCGAGAAATACGAAGTCTACAAAACACTTCACAGAAAACCAAATGCCGAGAAATACGAAGCCTAC
>MJUT01052658.1:570142-582800 GCA_002080005.1 Gigantidas platifrons | reverse complement strand
GCCGAGAAATACGAAGCCTACAAAACACTACACAGAAAACCAAATGCCGAGAAATACGGAGCCTACAAAACACTACACAGAAAACCAAATGCCGAGAAATACGAAGCTTACAAAACACAACACAGAAAACCAAATGCCAAGAAATACGAAGCCTACAAAACACTACACAGAAAACCAAATGCCGGGAAATACGAAGCCTACAAAACACTACACAGAAAACCAAATGCCGGGAAATACGAAGCCTACAAAACACTACACAGAAAACCAAATGGCGAGAAATACGAAGCCTACAAAACACAACACAGAAAACCAAATGGCGAGAAATACGAAGTCTACAAAACATTACACAGAAAACCAAATGCCGAGAAATACGAAGCCTACTAAACATCGGAGGTGAACTCAGGTGCACCGGAATGGTAGACAGTTTCTTCTCTTCTTTAAGGTTTCCAGTATTCCATCTGTATATGTAGATGATTAATTACTGGTGCATGCGTTTCTCCTCCACTTATGACACATTGTTACTTTGAAACGCCACAAACATCAATTGAACTGAAAATTATATTTGACACCCACATGCGTAAAGTAGAAATGGTTGTGAACTGACCAAAACTCAAAACATCGACATTTAATTCCACAAAATGAAAAACACGAACCCCACTAAAACAGACGATAAACCCACAAGCTCCGGAAGTTTAAGCAGTTCCATTAGTGTTAATCAGGTTACGGAAAGACGGGATTTGACAACGACAAATGGAACATATCCGTGGTCATCTGCGACACGTGCATTCCGTAACGATTATTCAAGTGTTCATGGCAATCGACAAATTGACTTTTCCACCATTGAATCCTTGATTTTGTAGTTTCTTTGTTATCAGCATCACAATATCAGGGAAATCTCGATAGGAAACAAAACCAATAGCATATCGTGTCAACTGAGACATTCCATATGCAAGTGTTGTATGAATTTAAATTCACATCAACACATTTAATACAGATAATAATTACGAAAGTAATATTTTTTCACTTGCTTTTTATAAGTCTGTAATTAATTGTATGAAAAGACCATTGACACCATTTTCTGGATATGTAAATCCTTTTCCTCGGGACATTTTGACGAGAATGATTTAAAGTTAACTAGTATTGTTTTTGTTTTCACAATATCACACGCAAGTAACTTTCTAAGAAAAGCCATCTCTTTCACACGTCCCTATAGTTCTTGTATTACTTGATGTTGAGGTAAGTCTAAAATTATTATCTGCGTCTAGTTAAATACTTCTTAGGCTTAGTATTTACTTTGAACGTTAACATGCTAGTTATCTCTAGTCTATAATAAAGAAAAAAATAATCTTCAGCATTTTACAATGTTTCTCACCTCTCTCTTGATCAGATCTTATATATTTGCTCCCATTCAGATTTTCCAGAAAAAATATATCCCTTCCAGTACAATATTTGTAGTGATTAAAAAGAAAAGAAACACTATTTGTGTAAACAGAGCTAATAGAATAATAAACCAAGAATACCAAACTGTCAGAATAGTTCGAATTCGAATCAGAAAATCGTAAAAAACATAGGCTAAATCGATACCATTTTAACACATAAAATCCACAACCACTCGTTCTTTGGAGCGAATATACCTTTTAAGTCAATGGCATAATCGAAATTATAATGACTTTCACTTTTCCTCTCAAGAACCTTTGACCTCACAAAATAAATGAATGAGATGAAACTTTTGTCCCGATTGGTTCAATTGTGACGGTTTGAGAAATCAGATCGCTTGTTCCATTTAATTCAATAATGATTTTAAAATATCTAACGGTTTTGGATTAAAATCAAAGTATATTCCCAAATTTTAAACTCGCACATTGCAAATCCGCGATAAAGCAGAGCGTCATCATTTTTTAAATATGCGCATTGATAAGTGAGTAAACCATTTTCCGGCGATTTGAAATGCTTGGTTTGATCTATATTCATAAACCCATCACAGCAGATGTACAATAAGCTTTATTTAAAATCGGAAAGAATCAAACATGTGTTGATGAGAAAGCAGCGGAATCAACCGAGCTTTGCCGAGTGCCCCGCAGCTCCGATACTATGTCTTATTTTTTACTGCAAATTTCCCCGCCGAGGTTAAATTTATTAAGAATATTTTATTCTTTTCTTGTACAATTTATGAATTAATTACTTCGTTGGCGACTACAAATAAGTCTCGTATAAAAAGATATCATACCTATATTGTTTTTATACTGCAATACTATATTTTTTACTCACTGTTTTCTATATAAAAAAAAAATTAAAATTCGTATTCCCCGTGATGGGCCCCATTTAAAAAATGCTTTATACAGGACATTGTCCAGTATAAAGCAAAAGTTCAAAAAAGGGGCGTGGCCTAAATGCTTTATACAGGACATTGTCCAGTATAAAGCAAAAGTTTATACGACCCCCTTTATCAATGCTGTAAAGTTACCAATTGCAGTATAATGTTAATTTATACACACAATATATATGTACAGATGGGAAGTGGTAGAATAACGTAGAATAATACTCTGGAATGCCGTTTTAAGCTAGTGTGGGGTCTGCAGTATGTGTTATAATTACTTGCATAGAAAAAAAATAATTCAATTTTTTAAGTATAGGTCCACCGGTATGTTAACAATACCACTTCCAGATTATGAGATGCAGATTTGCAGGTATTTAGTGCGAGGCCCTAGCAGATACAGTGTCTAATATGTTAATCCAGCACTGATACACTGGCAGCAAATATTTATCCGTCAATGAACATACTGATTAATTGTTGCTAAAGGAGTAGTATAAATATAGTTTATATAATAAATTACTGTAAGTGATACATTAATAGAAAAAAAAAGTATTCATAAACACTTTTCCAACCAATAGCCCTTCTACCCTACCTGTACAAATTTTCAAATATTTTTAATTGTTTCAAATGATGAAATTAATTGAATTAATGTACTGGAAGTACAATTTATTATTAGTGATGTCTGGGGGTTGAATGAGCAACAATTGTGTTGATGAGGTAAAGATGGGGTGGATTTGCAGACGAGATCGATTACAGGAAAAAGCGTTCTTAACTAATTCTGCATTCTCTACACACGACATCAACTATGGTCCGCAATCAAGCTTTTCTATTTTAATCTAACAATCCAAAACGAGAGGGCATCTCGTATCCGTCACATGGCAACGTGTTCGGTGGACAGTACCTAGAAAATGGAAACATAATTGTTGACAACATCACATCAACCTATAACAGTAAACCCTCCTCTGGCCAAAATCAGACAGTAATTGTCAGCAATATCATCAGCAGTCAATAATACCAATCACTCATCTGGTCAATAACAAACCAATCATGGTCGACCATATCACCAACAACCAATCATGGTCGACCATATCACCAACAACCAAGTACACGTACATATAACACCTTTCTGACCAACATAAAACAATAATGGTCGACAATATCACAACAATCAAGTACACGTACATATAACACCTTTCTGACCAACATAAAACAATAATGGTCGACAATATCACAACAATCAATGACACCAATATCAGGATCAAACCAATAGAACGAAACACATTTCCGGCTAATATCAGACGTCATTGTAACCTTATAACTTTATAAAAAAATGTTTCAACATACGTTATTGGATGCTAATTTTTAATGATAACATTCAAAGAAGACTCCATACATAAATATATAAATAAAGTCAGCTTCCAATGGATTACACAACAGGAGAGCTTATGCGAAAACGGTTGGCTTAAATCAGAGTTGGATTATCTTAAACAATTATAAATGATGACAGCAACTTAACTTCTGAATGAAATCGGATCGCATTGTAACTTATATTTCTCCAAACACTTTCATTGTCTACAAATGGTCAAATATATATTAAACTCATTGCAGTTCCAATAAGTAATAATATGATAATAGGTGTTACCTAACTTGGGACGAAGTCCAATATATTTTTTTAAACAATATTAACTCGGAAATATGGACCTATAATATTTTTTCAAAGTAGACCGAGGGTGGATCCAGATTTTCTTAAAAGAGGGGGCAAATAGGGGCTTCCGTCGTTTTTTAAGTCCCGATCTAGGTACAAAACGACCAGGTAACGAAACGTCCGCATCCGATTTTCTGCACAGATTTAACCATGTATTGACTTCCGGTATGTCATTTCCGGTGCATGAAAATTTAGTCATTAGTATATAGAAAAAAATCGCTATTTCTACCATAGTTGGGACTTCGTCCCATATTATAAAGTCAGTAGAGTTGTTTGTACATTATAAACAAATACTGTGGTTAATATGCCCACGAAATGTCGTTTCAGGAGATTAAAGAACAATTACAATTATGACATACGAAGATCCAAGTTTCGTAGCAGCTGATTTTGCCATTTTTGTCATCACAGTTGCCATTTCCCTTGGCATTGGCCTGTACTATGCGTTATCTGGTGGAAAGCAGAAAACAACGACTGAATACCTGGTTGGAAATAGACAAATGTCGGTACTTCCGGTGGCTTTGTCCCTGATGGTTTCATTTGAGTCATCTATTATGATGCTGGGATTTCCGGCGGAAGTGTATGTTTACGGCATCATGTTTTGGTTGTCCAATGCAGGATTTATGATTGCAATGTTACTCGGGACAAGAATTGTTGTGCCTCTTGTACATCCACTGAAAATAAAAAGTATTTTTGAGGTAATCTTATATATCTATTGAAATCATAATGTCTAAATTTAAAGGAATGACATTTTATGTCTTTATTATCAGTAAATTGTAAGATACCTAATGGGTTCTATAAAATTAATCCGTAGAGATACAGAAGTCAAATGTATATATTCAAAATAACAAAACAATTATGAAGAGGTTTGTAAATGTACAAACTAAATAAATAAGATTAAATGCACTTTTACGTTTTATGCATGTCTTAAGCCTTTCATTTCTACATCATACATGTATATTGAATTTAATATCACTGAATCTATTATACAGTCACATCAAATATAATATATATTTTTTTTTTCAGTACTTTGAACTAAGATATAAAGGGAAGGCAGTTAGATTAGTAGCAGCAACTATTGGCCATTTGCATTATGTAAGTACCTATGTACATTGCCCCAATGAACTCGAAATAAAATATATGTTTTAAGCTTGCTACTTGTGTTATATAGCTGATCGTTCTACGTCTGTTGATGTGTTTCGTTTCTACACTATGTGCTGATTAAGTGCGATGTAGAATGGGAATAACCTTATCATTGGTTACATCATAATAAGAGAAATATTGAACAGTGATGGTAGACAATTATGTTTCGAGAATTTAAAAGCGAGCACCAGGACTCTATTTGGTCAACACTTCTTTGAATTGTATGTTTTATTAACATTTGGCAACATGTACTGTTAATTCCAAGAAATCTCTTTTGAATGACATAGGTAAACCTTTGAGAGAAAAAATATAATAAATTTCTCACAATTTTAAATTTGTTTATCTTTATATGATTAAAACAAATAAGGAATGTCAAATGGCAGTTTCAGTAGGTCCAGAAACTGTCATACTTCTTCATAGACCAAAAAGAATCAGACGTTTATTTAAACAACTGTGTGACTGATATTTCTTCGTATTTCTGTATGTTTTGCTTGTTCTTTTCATACTTATCATTCTTTATCATATTTATCTACAGATATTATACATGGGGATAGTATTATTTGGACCTGGTATCGCTTTAGAAGCAGGTAGGTAGTACATTCTTTAGTAGATAAAATCTATTAGAGATATTCCTCATCTATTCCACTGATTATGAACTGCAAAAATAAACTTTCATTTATTATTTTGTTAATAAAACACAATCATTCTTTAATTAACTGGAATAATGTACATTCATTGCTAAAGCTGACAATTAACGAATTATTCTCAGGGTATCGAAATATGACATATTTTGTCTGGCCCTTGTCTGTTCTTCGGAAAGACCATAACCAATTGAATCATGTCCTTGCACAAAAATGACGACATCATCTTTATGAGCACCATACTTGTTTGGAGCGATCGTTAGAGGCTCATTACAAGGCAAATTGTCTGTACCTTTCTATTCTATCCTCATTCTTCCGTGAAATAGTCGGTCACATAAGCTCATTCCATACATGCGTTCTTGTTTGTTTATAAACTTGTAATTAATAGCTGAAATACTGTTCACCTGAAATTAAGCCTATTCCAGAAACGTGTCGTTGGTACTAGATTAGAAATTGACCGTTTAATTATTTAATTGACCAATAAAAACTGACCATGAAATCTTTATCAAAAACTGTTTGATCAACAAAACATATTAAAGGATATATTGGAAAAGTGAAATGTCATTCCTAAATACTGAACACAAATAATCCATGTCAGGAATATTCTCGAGTAAAATTTGTAAAAAAAAATATAAATAAATAAATAAATAAATAAACAGCTTAAAGTACTTTCGTTCGTTGTTACTGGACTAACATGATGGATTGGACTTTACAGTAATATGTCAATGGGAACATACTTTTGCAGAATGAAATAGCACCAATTTTACCAACTCTTTCCCAATACCCTATCTCTGATCGAATCCCGATCTTTACCCTCGGGACTATTCATACTGTATCATTGGCATGCTGAATTACTTTCTTAATTCTGAAATAATTTTCGTGATACACATGACATTGTGTAATTTGTTTTAAAAGAAGAAATATGCATAATATATTTTGTATCTTTTCAGTAACTAACATGCCTTTCTGGTTATCTGTACTTAGTGTGACAGTAGCTTCAGTAATATATACGTCAATTGTAAGTTTTAAACTTAATTTTTAAAGTAAAATACTATCAACTTAGAAGCAGGGACACACATGATAGTAGAGATACCATAAAACGTAAGAGTGGTATTCTATGTTAAATTGTTGGTATCCTCATGAATTTCGCAAGTTTCAACTATTACAGGAAACCGTATAATTAGTAGGTTCTATCGGCAGATAGTAGATATAGCAGTTAAAAATTATATACCCTATATCATGAGAGACATGGATACTCGTTATATCAAATATTAGTATGTAAATGGCTATTGATAAAAAAGAGTGAAAATAGTGATGTGCAACAATTCCACCAATATCAACAAAACGAACAACCGTCCAAACAATTGTGCACTAAAAAGGCAACAGCATATGACTTTGGATATTAAGGTCCAATATTATGGGACAATCACAAATATGTGGCGGGTATAAACAGGTTCGTGGAATCATTACCATCTTCTCTTAATACCTAGATGTCCAACGGTAATACAGATATAAATGAAAGATAAAAAAAAACATGCACATATTCGCTTCAACTGAAATAAGACAACACATTATCACAAACATTAATGACAACATGATAATTGAATGTTTATTTTTATATTAATAAGTGCTACTTTTTACAGGGTGGAATTAAAGCTGTTATTTGGACTGACGTTTTCCAGTGTATTATTTTGTTCATGGGGATATTTGCTATTTTAATTCAGGTTAGTACGTGTAAAGCATTTAAAATACAGTGTATGCAAATATGTCCAACAGCTCCAAGCAGTATTATAAGACAAGATGGACATCATACGAATCATCGAATGTCTGATTGCCACTAATAAAAGACAATGCAGAGGATAGGGTCGGGGGATTTAGACTTGTAACGGACCATTATTTTATCAAAATGAACTTGAAAAAAATATTGCATATGATAAATATTACAAAAATGACATGTCTGTTTATGATTTTTGAGAAGCTTGCACATGATGAATTTAATTTCTCAACATAAATTTTCCTGTCCCTCATCAAGTTTACTGGAACCTGATATCCTAATTATTGCGCTATTCTGAATTGAATTAATACTACAGAATTACATTGTCTCATCTGACTGAAGACGTGTTTTCAAACTGAACACAAACATCTCTGTTGTTTTAAATGGCCTTAGGAATTTGGACATCACTACGGAGGCAATTTTTAGGATAGAAGACAGTAACATATATCACCTATCTAACTTCAAGGTTCATACGGGGTTTGTGTTGATAGGTGAAGTCCTCTTGTCACATTTTAATACTTTTTTGATTATATTGAGTTTGTATGCGAAACCTTTATGCTGCACATGAAAAAGCCAACACCATTTTCCCATGGAATTTCCTGTACCAAGTCGCGAATGAATTTTTAATTTGTTCCATCATTTGATATGTCAAGTGTTTCCTACTTTTGTGGATTTAGACTTCAATGTATTTGTAATTTCAGGAAGAGTAATATCAAGTGTTTCGAATGAATTGGTAATTTTCAGGGAAACAAATATCCCTTTAATTTTGGCACTTTCTAAAAGCTCGGAATTCAAAGCTAGCAATATGTTATATCCACGTGTAATTACAACTTTGTATAGATTTATTTATTTTATATTTCTCTATAATAGATTCGCTATAAAAAAAAATCGAGCTTTCAATTATAAAGGGAGATAATCAAAAATTATTTTTTAGTAAGCTAAAGCACACTCTCCAGAGTATAAACATATTATCTCCCTTTACAAATCCTAAACTCAAATTAAGCCGGAACTTCTGAACAATGATTCAATTTTTGAAAAGTAAACTAGAGAGGGTATAATAAACTATAAGGAGGCAATGCACTGTATTTGTCAACCAGGTACGTGTATTGGACGGGTATGGTTACCAGGGAATAAATAAACTTGTATTTTACAAATAAAAGGACATGAATAATCTTATATTATATTGGTATACTACACAAATCTTAAAGCTTTAGTTGTGGAATAATCTGGTGATTCTTTTATGAAGTAATTACAATAATGTGCTGATCACAGTGTTAATTATATAGTAATGTGGTCTTGTCCAGGTAATATTCCAAAATATTACCCAGGTCTGAGAGACATATTACCCGACCCGAAGACCACATTAATATCATTATTATACTGAGTGTCTATTGCTAATTGTCCAGGTAATATGTCAAAATATTACAGTACCAAATATCACTACAGAAACTTACACGAAGTATAATAATTAACATTACATGTAATATATCATTTTTCGTTGATTAAATCATTGAAGTATTGAAAGTATTATAAGCAGGAACTCGACACGAGACCGATATTTAGCGCTAGGGAAAAACCCTCACATTTTAATGACGTTCTAAGAAACGAACAAAAGAAGATTGATATATCGCGACAATATGAATACATGTCTAGTATAAATAAATATTCTCTACTAATAGCAAAGTATATGAACATATGTTGCTGACTATTGTATTCATTGTATTTATTAGAAAGACTAAATCGTGAGGTAAAAATAAGTTTCTCTTGCATGGGCCTATCGATGGAAGATTAGACTATCCTAGGAAAATTATGGTCAGTCAATTTTTCCCTTGAAATGGGATCATCAAAGACCACTCATAACAAACGATTGCTCATAAGGATCTGCTGCTTTGTCCTTTACGAGCATGGAGCGTGGCATTCTCCATATATGAGACATTCATTGCGCCCCATCCAAAGGTCCGAATTGTGTAGTATTAGATTTCGCCAGCACAATAAGAGGATGCGTCTTTCGAAGGGTTTTCCACCTCAGAATAGAAACTAGCTCTTATTCCCATACCTAGGATAGTCCACGGGGTGAATGACATATAAAATATATTAAATTAAAGGATAACATTTTTCTTATTTAGACAACCATCCTTGCAGGAGGACCTAAGAAAGTATTTGAAATCAATGCTGACAATGACAGATTGTACATGTTTAAGTAAGACTATATATAAGATATTGTAAATAAAATCTCCCATAATGAAAACAGGATTATTTTGAAATTATACCTTGTCATTGTCTACGTCCAATTGTTTATGAATAACACTTTTTCTCTCCCCATTAGCTATAGTTAGGGTCAACTATTTTGTAGGAGGGAAAAAGAGGACGAAATTTAAATTGTTCGCCTGTTAAACGTTTGCTCAAAAATATAAGATCTTATTTAAGACATACACAGGACGATCTTTTCGTGAAGCAACTATATTACATTAATGAACAACATTTAAACATTATGAGGGCCATAGTAGTCATGAACGTATGGTGGTTAGATTTATAACTACTTATGCAATCAGTGCCTATCACCAATAACGTTATGAGTTCGAATTCCACCCAGACGAGGTGTACTCGATACAACATTATGTGATAAAGTTTGCCAGTGACATGCGAGAGGTCTGTCGGTTTTCTCCGGTTTCTTCCACCAATAAAACTGACCGCCACGGTATAACTGAAACATTGTTGAAAGTGGCGTTAAATACCATAACCATTACCCTAACATTATTACGATTCCAAATGCTATTATTGTGATGTTTTTTATTACTAGTTTTGACATTGATCCCACAGTCAGACATACGGTTTGGAGTCTAGTGATTGGTTGCAGCTTAAGAATGCTTTCTCTAACCTTCAACCAGTCAACAGTACAAAGAATTAGTTCAATGGCAACACAAAGAGACGCCAATAGGTAAGTTTCATCTAAAAAGTGGAAATGAAGCGGGAAATATTTGCCCTTAAGAACAATTATCTCTATTACACATAAAGCTAAAACAAAGCATTTCATCAAAGGAAAAGGTGAATTATATATAAAAAGGCTTGCCATTACGCTCCTGCATTATTTTGTTATCAAACTTCAAATTATATTGAAGTTCAAGATTGTTTTATAACATTATTAATGCCAAGTGTTTACTTTACGTGAATGCCGTCGTGGTCATGATCGTATGGTAATTGGACTTGCGGAAGGTCAGTGATTTTTTCCGGATATTCCGGTTTCCTCCACCGATAAAAGTAACTGCCACGATATAGCTGAAAGTAGCTTTAAACAGCATAAACCATCGTACTTACTGTTTAATTACATTATTAATGCTATATGTATTCTCCTGTAGAGTGTTATATTTTACTGGGCCGGCTTTCTTCATCACGTTGTCATTGGCAACCTTGGAAGGAGTTGTTGCATATGCGTACTACACTACTATTGGATGTGATCCTGTGACGTCAGGACAGATCAAGAATCCTAATCAGGTAAAATTGTATTAATCAAATATTGTTCAGCATAGTATGAAAAATAATTAGTGCGATACTGCAATCTATTAGTACATGCATCTTTAACATGAACTGCAATTAATTCGACCAGTAATAGAATTTTTCGGGGAGGGGGAGGGGGAGTAGACCAGCAAACCATGTTAATGTTTATTTCTAAAAAGATCTTCTATAAAACAATATATGAGGGAACTCCGGGTATAGACATAGGATATAGTATCCCCACCTCTCTGAAAGCGAAGTCTGCTTGTTGTTAAATACATAGCCACCCTTAAGGTGAAGATTAAATGAGTGCCTTGTGCATAGAGAACCCACATCCCTTGCACGTAAAACAACTGGCAGCAGCTCCTAGTTAGGAGTGGTCGTTGGTGTCCCCTTTCAGGGCAAAATTTGCCGACCTTATCGATTTCGTCCTCTATTTCCTGTATCATGCAGCTGACAAACTTTATCTCAGAGATAACCACCGACTCTTCTGAATGTCATTAATAAACTTTAACTCAGAGATAACTACCGACTCTTCTGAATGTCATTGATAAACTTTATCAAACAAAGTTGTATTGAGTACACCTCGCCATGCGCTGTAATCGAACTTGATACCTTAATGGGGACAGTCATGATGACAAAGGCAATTCGACCAACCCTCTCCCTACAAAATTGTATATTACTAATTCTAATATGACGTCCTTCAAACGCTTTGAGTCCAAACCCGTGGTAAAAATAATATATACCTACACCCATTGTAATTAATGACGTCATCGACAATTTATAACGATATTTTACCAATTTTTACATATTAGAATCGAAATAATTTATGGTAGCGCTCGGGGTAAAATAATTGGCATAAAGTGCCTACCCGTGGTAAAAATAATATAAATTCTGGCTACCATGAATTATTTCTTAAACAGTTCACACCACATTAGAAATATAATTATATGGGTATGTAATATGGTACTCTATATTGCTTTAAGAGTATCATTTAAAAATACATATTTTCTTTGGGTTTTTTTCAGATAATACCTTATTTGGCCTTGGATATCTTTAGGAATCTCCCCGGAATGGCTGGATTATTTATGGCCTCTCTTTTCAGTGCATCTCTCAGGTAAACGTCTATATGAAGCCTTTTTTGTTCGACATATTTGGAAGTAAATTTTCAAATCGCTTGATGAAAATACTTTACATATTATCTTATATGAACGATAAAGTAGATTTTAACATTGAGATCTGGTTAAGACAAAAACAACTCGGTCTGGTTTTGTAATCATAAAATTAAATGATTTAAAAAATTAAATGCTATACTTAACTAAAATAAATGATATTTTTCTAAGATAGATGTCAAAGTCGTAGATTCGACCAGTCATCGATGGCTTAACTGTAATACATTTGTATCGTATATGCACAATGGTTAAATGTATTATAGTGTTCGGTTAAATGTATTATAGTGTTCGGTTAAATGTATTATAGTGTTCGGTTAAATGTAGTATAGTGTTCGGTTAAATGTATTATAGTGTTCGGGTAAATGTATTATAGTGTTCGGTTAAATGTATTATAGTGTTCGGTTAAATGTATTATAGTGT
>MJUT01052658.1:528638-551606 GCA_002080005.1 Gigantidas platifrons | reverse complement strand
ATGAGTCCTTTGAAGTATTTTAATTATGACGGTAAATGTCAAAAGCACTTTTATTATACGTCACACATTCACAAAAAATATTTTTGACATTGTAAACCACGTATACCAAATCCTTATCTTTATACATTTTCACTATATGAAAATGTATCTTTTACTATTGTATCTGCAGAGACAATATATTTCGACAAGATACATGTATAGTTTAAATTGGTAGGAATGTACAATTAGAAATAAAACCATTCGAGGAGTATTTCTACATTAGCGGACCCTAACCCTAACTCTAACCCTTTTGTTGTCATATCCGCATAGTAACGAAATGAAAGGTTATGGGTCATGCGCGTTGATTATTACAATATCTGACTTCCGGGGTCCGCCAAAGTAGATTCTACCCGGGACATATCCGTGGGGGGTAGAATCTACTTTGGCGGAGATAAGAACAATGTGACAATATACCTTCCGGGGCACCCGAGTTCACCCTGGGTTTTTAATGGGGTCCATGTTGCTCAATCTTTAGTTTTCAGAGAAATGTTTTGTATGGATATGACTTGATTACCCGCTAAGGAATATATGTTTCACATATGATCACGGATATGTCCCACTTGTCGGAAGCACTTCACTGTCATTTCCCTGTTCATGTAACTAGAGTAACACGATGGGTGCCACTAGTGAGCAGGAACTGCTTACCCCTTCCGGAGAGCCCCCGGTTTTCAGTGGGTTTCGTCTTGCTCTATCTTTAGTTTTCTGTGAAGTGCTTTGTAGGTCGTTGTTTTTCATTTGTACTTTTTCTTATGGTCGTTGTATTGTCTGTCCTTCTTCGAAATCCGGCTTCTGATTACCCCTTTGGAATCTTCAAACTTTTCCTATTTGAACAACAATAAGAAGAAGAACTAAACAATGTTCTAGATATATTTTTAATTAAATGATAATAGTTGTTACATTTAGATGTGATATTAATAGTGTCTTTTTTTCTCTAATACAGATTCAACTTTCATATGTTCTGGTATGATTGTATTTATAGACCAATTTCCACATTTCCGACTTTGATTCTAAAATTATAGGTTTCACAGGAATTATTTCCCTTTAAGGCGGGAGAAAGAATCTCCTTTCATGCACAACGGAATGAGAATAATATATATTTTTCCGATAATTTGCTAAAAATGTTAATGTTAAAAAACAAGTGAATTTTCAATTTACTACAATTACATCTTCTGATTTTTTTACTAGGTTCAAATATCTAATATTTCTGAAAAATTATATTCGACTTTGTTGTTCTAAATTGCTCTTGCTAGACCGGGGACCTTTTTGGCCTTCGTAAGGCACAATTCGTATAAAAAAAGTATAAATGTAGAATTAAATCTAGAATGTGAAAAAATTTCCATTATTACACTTTATTACAGGCATGGATATCAGTAGGGAAGAAGAATTGAGATTTTACAAGTTTATTTGCGAGAAATTTGGTACTGAGGACATCGTAAAATACAGAAGAATGTTATATGTAGTAAAAGATCTCTTAGAACTTGAAGATGGTAATATTCCGATTAGCAGTGGAAGTACAGGAGAAGGCTTGCATTTCAAGAGTAGTGATTTTGACGAAATGAATTTATGCACATATGTACATATTTATGAGGAAATTACCGTACCTCCATATAGATTACCTATCAATTCTTTTGTTATGGAAACATGCGACACACAACCAGGATTTACACGTCTGAGGTTGATTAGTGAGGATATAGAAGACAAAGTCTTTAATTGGTGTGAAGGTGTAGGACGAAATATGTATTTATCAAATTTAAAAGTGAAATTATTGAAGAATACATTTCCGCACATAAAGATAATAATTCACGGACCTTGCACTACAACTGTCACGGAAAGCTATGACATGGCACAATGCTTTAGGTGTAAGACATGGCCTAAAGTAGCACAACAGTGGATATATAGAGCTCGCGTAGAGTGGCCACATCCTGACCTGATCTCTAAAATTGTTAGCTATGGAACTTTATTTGTTCCTATCGGACAGAAGAACTCACCATATGAGCACATAGAATGGAGGCTTTCATTTTCTGTTTCTGAGAAACTGTTGATATTTTCTTTTTGTCACGTGCAGCTTATGTGTTACGCATTGCTAAAAATAATGTTGAAAGAATTGATAGAAAAGTCTGATGATATATTAGATAATATTTTGTGTTCTTACTTTTTGAAAACAGTAATGTTTTGGGTATCGGAAGAAGAACCTATTTCATTTTGGCAACCATCTAATTTGACAATATGTTTTAGGAGATGTGTACAACGATTACTTTATTTTGTATCGTATTCATTTTTGCCACATTACTTCATTCCCCAGTTTAACATGCTCGAAGCGAGAATGAATAATGTTGCACGTAGTCTCCTGGTTGACAATTTGAAAATAATTTATTCAGAAGGTTTGACATGTTTCAGGAAGACAAATACATTAAGACATTTCTGGTCTTCCACATTGGAAGTGAACAATAACAATGACAAGACTGTAATCGAAAAATGGATAGAAACGGCGGTGGAGAACAATGCCACAACTCGCATATTTTGGAGTAATAAATCCAAACTTTCATTAATCGTCTATAATCTTATTCATAAGGTTCGAAGTAAGTGTGTGAGATGGACATTCATGCTGCATCTACCATATGTTTTTCAGTTTGTTGGCGAGACCTTTATGAATACCTATAATATGGCTACTAATAAACAAACATACAAGCAGGAGATAAAACGGGGTCTGCCAATGTTGTTGTTAGGCTTAAAATGTGATGCTGTGTCGGGATGGCTTAAGCTGGGGTCTTATTTCTACTGCAGAGACCAAATTGTAAAATCGTTACAAGTATGTGATTACGTGTTAACAAAGTTTACACCAGAAAAATCCTTTGGTGTTCGTCATAGTGATCTACCACATACATGTCGTAAATGGATCAAAGAAAGAATATTGATTGATAATCGATTAAATATCAATAATATATATAGTCAAATCATTATTGACGATGTACTCTTTAACGCAAACCCACAATCTGACATATTTCCATTCAATTTTCGACAGGATTGGAAGTTGTTTTATATGTTAAATTCACCAATTGTTTTCGCTCACTTTTTGCGGTTTTTGTGTTTGCATCAACTTAAAGATTATGAAAACTGTAGAATTTCGTGGGGGATACTCACAAACGTACACAAAGATAGTCGAAAATACTGCATTGGAAATGTGAACAAGTTGGTAATAACCTTTACATATGCTGGGATAGCATCCCTTATGCTTAATGAAATAGGAAAAGCTAAGCATTGCTTTCTTAGTTCTGTGTTATTGAGTCAGCAGTGTGACTACATCAACAAATTTGCAGAATCAATGCTACAGTCTCTTTCAGTCGATATATCTTGTGCTGTACTGACAGGTCAAATTTACTCTATTGAAATGCCTTAAACACACATTTGACAATATGTTTTAGGAGATGTGTACAAAGATTACTTTATTTTGTATCGTATTCATTTTTGCCACATTACTTCATTTCCCAGTTTAATATGCTCGAAGCGAGAATGAATAATGTTGCACGAAGTCTCCTGGTTGACAATTTGAAAAGAATTTATTCAGAAGGTTTGACATGTTTCAGGAAGACAAATACATTAAGACATTTCTGGTCTTCCACATTGGAAGTGAACAATAACCTTGACAAGACTGTAATCAATAGATGGATAGAAACGGCAGTGGAGAACAATGCTTCAACTCGCATATTTTGGAGTAATAAATCCAAACTTTCATTAATCGTCTATAATCTTATTCATAAGGTTCGAAGTAAGTGTGTGAGATGGACATTCATGCTGCATCTACCATATGTTTTTCAGTTTGTTGGCGAGACCTTTATGAATACTGATAATATGGCTACTAATAAACAAACATACAAGCAGGAGATAAAACGGGGTCTGCCAATGTTGTTGTTAGGCTTAAAATGTGACGCTGTGTCGGGATGGCTTAAGCTAGGGTCTTATTTCTACTGCAGAGACCAAATTGTAAAATCGTTACAAGTATGTGATTACGTTTTAACAAAGTTTACACCAGAAAAATCCTTTGGTGTTCGTTGTAGTGATCTACCACATACATGTCATAAATGGATCAAAGAAAGAATATTGATTGATAATCGATTGAATATCAATAATATATATAGTCAAATCATTATTGACGATGTACTCTTTAACGCAAACCCACAATCTGACATATTTCCAATCAATTTTCGACAGGATTGGAAGTTGTTTTATATGTTAAATTCACCAATTGTTTTCGCTCACTTTTTGCGGTTTTTGTGTTTGCATCAACTTAAAGATTATGAAAACTGTAGAATTTCGTGGAGAATACTTACAAACGTACACAAAGATAGTCGAAAATACTACATTGGAAATGTGAACAGGTTGGTAATAGCCTTTACATATGCTGGGATAGCATCCCTTATGCTTAATGAAATAGGAAAAGCTAAGCATTGCTTTCTTAGTTCTGTGTTATTGGGTCAGCAGTGTGGCTACATCAACAAATTTGCAGAATCAATGCTACAGTCTCTTTCAGTCGATATATCTTGTGCTGTACTGACAGGTCAAATTTACTCTATTGAACTGCCTTAAACACACATTTGACAATATGTTTTAGGAGATGTGTACAAAGATTACTTTATTTTGTATCGTATTCATTTTTGCCACATTACTTCATTTCCCAGTTTAATATGCTCGAAGCGAGAATGAATGTTGCACGAAGTCTCCTGGTTGACAGTTTGAAAAGAATTTATTCAGAAGGTTCGACATGTTTTAGGAAGACAAATACATTCAGACATTTCTGGTCTTCCACATTGGAAGTGAACAATAACAATGACAAGACTGTAATCGAAAAATGGATAGAAACGGCGGTGGAGAACAATGCTACAACTCGCATATTTTGGAGTAATAAATCCAAACTTTCATTAATCATCTATAATCTTATTCATAAGGTTCGAAGTAAGTGTGTGAGATGGACATTCATGCTGCATCTACCATATGTTTTTCAGTTTGTTGGCGAGACCTTTATGAGTACTAATACTATGGCTACTTTCAATTTGGCAAAAGTAACGTTATATACAAATAAGGTAACGCGTATATATATACACGTAAAGTAACGCGTATGTATACGCGTATATACCCAAAAATTCATTTAAAGTATTAACGTGTATATTAACGCGTATATAGCAACAATATACGCGTATATGTTGATAATATACGCGTATATTATCGCGCCAATGACATGAACGGCCACTCATAGCAGGGTGACATCATCAACAAATTTGCCGAATCAATGCTAGTCTCTTTCAGTCGATATACTGATAGGTCGAACTTACTCTACTGAACCGCCTTAAACACACATTTGACTGTTTTAACACCTTTTATGGCAGTATCGGGGAACATTCGGATAAACATTCAGTATGTAATTTTTCTCATAGTTATTGACTATTTAATGCAGACACAATAATTTTTCATCTAAACAAAGATATAACAATAACGACCTCTGTAAGCACAAATTTAAGCATTAAAGTAAACGTTCATTGAAGTACAGGGGCCATCGTAGTCGTGATCATATGGCAGTTGGATTTACAACTATCTGTGCAGTCAGTGCCTGTCACCACTGAAGTTGTAAATTTGAATTCCGCTCATGGCGAAGTATACTCGATACAACATTATGTGATAGTTTGTTAGCGACTTGCATCAGGTCGTTAGATTTCTCCAAGTACTCCGATAACCCCCACCAATAAAACTGACCGACACAATATCACTGAAATGTTGTTGAATGTGCCGTTATACACCATATACCAAACCATTGAAGCACAACTGTATCCATGAACATCTGAACAATAGATTAACCCGTGTGTGTGTTTTATTTTCTATTGAGGGTGGAAACTGCATAATAGAGGTTTTATGTTTTTTGTTGTTTGACATTTTTTTCAAAGGTTTTGTAACCTGGATAAAGTTTCATATTTTAGGATACTTTTTATTTCTCCTCTACCTCTGGAATTATAATTGGTTAAACACACTGGATAAGAACGTTTTTGTTATTTCGTACATACAAATGTAAGACTTTTGTGTGCAAATGTTTTTCATATATATCCTCCACAAAATTACCTCATATACTTGGGCAATGCAAAACATGTACATTCGTCTAAAAATAAACCCAATAGTGTGAGAATTAAATTTATCAACTGACAATTATTTTGTTCTACTCTCGGTGGGATTCGAACCCACACCTTTGATACAATACAATGCCAAATCACGAAGCATTATGTCCAGCGCCTTAGACTTCTCGGTCACATCCTTTATAAAAAATAAAAACGTAGATATCAAATGTAATGCGTTTCTGGAATAACCTTCATCAGGTACGAGCAAAGAAGAAATATTGGAAAGCCAAATAATTCTAGAATTTTGGAAGCAATAAAACCAAATAAATCTTCAATGGTCAAGGTGTTACCTTATATGTCAACACGAATATAGACATGTCTTATATGTCATTATAGTTAGCAGCAACCCTTTATCACGAAAAATCCTAATAGGAACGACAAGCTCTTGAAAATCATTTACATATTTTTCACTTTGATTCTAAAAGTATACGTTTTACAGGAGTTATCCTTTAAAGCGGGCAAATGAATCGCTTAAATAATGCAAAGTTCAATGAGAATAACATATATTTTTCCCAATGATATATTCAAAATTTTAATGTAGCAACTTTTGAGTTCCCTATTTGTTGAAAAATTATCCTTTGATCTTTTTACAAGGTGCAAATATCTATCAATTATGACAAATTTTAGTCAAATTTGTTGTCCTTTTCATTGCTCTTGATAGACCTGGTACAATTGTTACTGTCGTAAGAGAAATAACGCGAAACGTATAATGTTAAACTCAAACCGGGAATGTGTGTAATGTCTATTGCTATATACACATGTAATATGCCTATTGTAATATGTTATTTGGCATGTCTTGATTACAATATTTCAAAATGCTGGCACAGGCTGAAGACACCGACATAACCTTTTGTGTAATAACGCACATTCATTCACATCGATGGCGGATTCACACAACAATGTGATGTGAAGTTAAATAATTCCCTAAAATTTGGAAATCATATGCAAACAGCACAGTGAATAATTTTACCATGACCATGAACAATTCACCAATTAAATATGTAACTACTGAACTCATAGAACCGTAAGTATCGTGCTTTGTAAATAACATACGAGATACAATTGTGAACTTTCTATTTATATGCAGCAACATTCTAACAGCATCTGCATATGGAGTATATATTTTCCGTTGATCCGATATACCAGGGCTTGTGGTTCCGATCATGACTTCCTTATTAGAAGGTTGCAGATAGCAAAGAAGCTACTGAACCAAGTGTTCCTAGTGGTTCGGTTGAAGTCATTACTTCGAACGTTTTAGGGTCACCACCATGACTTGGTCAATCGTTGAGAAATATCTGTGTCATAAATGACCACGAATATTTTCCGCTTGAAGTAACTACAATTCGGTATTTTCCCTATTCATGACTTATCATTGAGTTTATGAACATGACGGGTGTGATTAATGGAGCAGGAACTGCTTACCTTTCCGGAGCACCTGAGTTCACCCCGGTTGTTAGTGGGGTTCGTGTTGCTCCGTATTTAGTTATCTGTGTAGTTTTTTTTGTAGATTATTGATTGTCCTTTTCCGTTATATATCTGTCCTGCGATTTACGGCTTCTGATTACCCCTTTGGTATCTTAGATTTACGGTTTCTGATTACCCCTTTGGTATCTTAGATTTACGGTTTCTGATTACCCCTTTGATATCTTCAAACTTTTCAGTCTTCACATTCCGCTTTATAAATGTTATTTCACAGAGAAATTCAAACGTTGGTGACTATGTTGATTGCATCTATGCAGTTGAATTTGAAATAAATTATACTACAGATACAGTCTGCTTCATAGCTTAACCTTCGCCTAGAAATTGACAGTGAAAACCAGTTGAGAACGAAACGTTGCAAGAGATGACTTCAATTTTCCCATAGCGAACACCACTTTTTTATGGAGCAAGATTCCAAAGGCATTTGTACATATTTCTCTGGGGAAACGATATTCCACAGCTTCTGCCTCCTATAAGGATTTCCGTAGAGTTAGAGGCTTGCTGACGACAAGGAATCTGCAGTATCTAGGGTTCCATATGTAAAAGTTGAATTCATCACCTCAAAAGATTTTAGTTTAAACATATTTTATTTGGTCAAATATGCAAAAAGGATAAGACACAAGTTAAACAAACTTATGAAGTCTTCTCCTATATACAATAAGTTACAACATTATTTGATAGTGCATGCATGTATATGAATATGTATTACATTAATATGTGTAAATTGAAGAACAGAGAATGAAGAAAGGAATTAGAGGAAGAGAGAGAGGGGTTGGTGGTGATGGTGTGTTTGATTGTTCATTTGGTGAACCACTTAAACAAGAAACCTTTCAGACCTCTTTATATATTCAAACAGTGCTTAAAAATAATTTCGTTATGTTCATTTGAAAGAATAGGATTACCACTGGTTAAAAGCTTGAGGTCTATAGCACAGTCATTAGGTAGCCAGCTGAGATTGTGAAACAATTTATATCTCATATTTGCATAATGGGAACAATCAAAGAAGAAGTGATACGAGTCTTCACGGTTGGCCCCACAACGACAAGACGGATCTGAAACTATATTTACTTGAAACAAATCATAATTTAAGAAAGAAGCAAAACATCGAAGTTGGGTTAATGCAATATTAACTTTTCGAGGTCCAATTTCGAAATATTTAGGAACTTGTCTAATATCTTTCTGTTTTCTTAATTCAGTTTTAAATTTTGCAATAGATTCTATATTTTGAAGAGATGGATTTAAGCTATTCCATTGACGTATTGTTGAGGGAATAAATGAGTCACAAGTAATCGATTCACCTCAAAAGATTCAGGGTCTCCATGTTGATTTGACTTATTGCTACAGAATGTCTGTGTCAAAGTTGTCCACGGATATATTACATTTGTCGTCGTCAAATCCGGTCCTTTCAACGTTCATGATTTATTACGGATTTTCTATACAAGTAACACGGCGGTTGCCACAATTTGAGCAGTAACTATCTACCCTTCCGGAGCATCTCGGTTCGACCCTGATTGTAGACGTCGGCTTCGTATTGCTCAATGTATAGTTTTTTTGTGTTGCACTTTTTCGGCCATTAGTTGTCATTTCGTCTTTTTTGCCATTGTATTGTCTGTCCTTCTTCGATTTACGGCTTCTGATTAACCATGAACACGTAACATATCATAATTGTTACTAAACATTAGTTCACTATATAACACAGTTGTTAGTATATTATTATATTATAAATGATATATTATGGTGTAATACCACTGCATTTAAAATGTTCATACTAAATATATGAAACTCTGACATTTCGATTCATACGAAAAATTGCGTATTTCAAAAAAGATGTTTCTTTCTGTATTATTGGGGCAGTTCTACAGTTGAAACATGATTTGTGGAATGACATAACAAGAGTTTAATGCCTGCAGATGACAACAGGTACATCAGCGTGATGGACTATATAGTCACTAACACTACCCATTATCGTTCTTCTAATCGTTCCCAGTCCTCTACAACCACAGATAATCATGTCAGCACTCTTTTCATGTGCCGTTCTAACAATAGCTTCGCCAGCATCACCATAAGCTTTTAATATGTCTGCAGGCATCTGAAAGTGATACGAAAATACATTTGTAAATTGAGGTAAATATTCACTGAATATTCCCCTAATTCTTACATTGCTATTCAGGTGATTAATGCTTATGTTTATAAATCTTTGAATCATATTTGATGGTTTGAGCTTATGGTGTTTCAGCTATTTTCAACAATATTTCAGTTATATGGTGGCGGTCAGTTCTATTAGTGGAGGAAACCGGAATACCCGGCGAAAACCACCGACCTGTCGCAAGTCACTGACAAATTTTATCACATAATGATCAAATTGAAGCTAATGTGGTACAATAAAGGCGCATACCCGAATTTTCTAATATTCCAACACAAAAGCTTTTTTAAAACACTGATTGTGTAATGGGTCCAATTTGGTGGTACGAGTTTAAACCATATTTATGAAAACATTGATTCCATTGTTATGTTTTTTTTTCAACTAAACGAAAAATATTAATACAAATGTAGATACAAAAGTGAATGTAAATACATGTATATCCAAATACTTCTGACTTGATGATAGAGTAACATGAAAACATCTTACAAAACCAATTATTTCCAATTACTTCATGATTGTGTAATGTCAAAACAATTACCTTCCAAGACAAATTTACTCGGTTTGTTTTCATTCTATATATAAAAAATAGACCCATATTTCATAGAATATGCAGTAAATGTAGACTATAGTTACTGCAAGGTTTCCCCAATACTTTCAATTATTTCATCCCCAATCCCAATATATAGGCCTATATAGATATATAGCTAGTTGAATTAATTAATTGTAAGAACAACGCCATAATACATACCTCCATGGCTATACATTTCTGTTTAAATGTTCCCATAACTTGCTCTGCCCTTTTCTCCTCTCCTCTAAATTGCTGAGCGATTGCATCCGGGTTACCAGGCATCATGGCTACCGCTAAAAAGAAAAGAAAATGATGTTTTAAAAATAAACAACATTGTCGCATTTACCCAATTTAACTCTCAACACATATTTTACTATATTTTACACTGGTATCAGAGCCAGAACTACAATATACATTGTGTTGTGTGTTGTTGTCATGGGTGTCTATGATGGTTAAGTAACCCCTGTTCTTTTGATCATAGAATGACTTCCTTTGCATGTGATATAAATTTAATTAACATAAATCTGAAGCATTATGAATGTATTATAAATAGATTTAAATCGTGATTTCTTGTATTATTTTCAGTGATTAAATTCAGAAACATATTGAATGCTTTCTTAGTAATTATTTACAATAAGCTAGTGTTATCTTTCTAGTGAAAGTTATGTTTCTTTGTCCAGGGGGCCGTTGTTCCTCTTGGCTATTAGTTTTATTCGTTGAGTCAATTGGAGTACCAACAGGCGCGAAAATCATTGACATGCTGACACTTTATCACAAATAGTTTATCGAGTACACCTTACCACAATTTACCAATTGGAACCTTTGAGATTAATCAAACAAATTTCACATAATTATTAAATTTGAAGTTGACTCACAGCCATACGCCATACTGTGTCTATGGTCAATAGTGTGTACCAGTAAAACATGGTCTCCTTCTCTCCAAGCATTGTCTTTAAACCCTAAAATATGAAATGTAAGAATATGTAAGTTTATCTGTACCTAACAGTCGTATATTGAACAAAAAACAAAAAACCACATACATGTGTGTACAAATAATAGATAGGTTCATGTTAAGGTTATGGCGTTCAACGCCACTTTCAACAATATTTCAGTTATAATATATCGTGGTGGTCTGTTTTATTTGGTAGAGGAAACCGGAGTACTCGGAGAAAACCACCAACTTGCCCAAGTCATTAATAATAAATAGGTCATTGTTTTTTTGTTTTTTTTATTAATGATATTTTAAGTGGAAGAAAACAGGTACATCAAAATTGAAATATAAAATAGCTCTTAAGAAATGATTATCAACCACCAGACAAACCAATATGACCAGGACTCGATGCTGAAGGACAATAGTTCCATCTGATGTTGGATATAGATTGCTCATGTTTAGATTATACAAAGATAAATAATAAAGACGCAATGGAAAGTCAGTAATGGACGAAAAAAGAACTTAACCCTACCTAAACAATAAATTCTACTTATGTTCACTGCAAACCAATTATAAACTTTAAATGGAGTGTAAATCGCTCAGATATATTTATATTGTTACCCACTATGGCTATGACTAAAATAAAAACCTTTGAGAAATGCGTATGCCTGTCTTATTGTAATATAATAATAGGTGTTACCTAACTTGGGACGAAGTCCAATATTTTTTTTTAAACAATATTAACTCGGATATATGGACCTATAATATTTTTTTCAAAGTAGACCGAGGGTGGATCCAGATTTTCTTAAAAGAGGGGGCAAATAGGGGGACCCAGACCCAAATATTCCGTCGTTTTTTAAGTCCCGATGTAGGTACGAAACGACCAGATTACGAAACGTCCGCATCCGATTTTCTGCACAGATTTAACCATGTATTGACTTCCCGGGTATGTCATTTCCGGTGCATGAAAATTTAGTCATTAGTATATAGAAAAAAATTGCTATTTCTACCATAGTTGGGACTTCGTCCCATATAATAACATTTAATATTTTTAGGATTTACAAATCTGTATAAAGTGCACAAAGTTTATCCATTTTATTTGTAACCCTTGGGCTGGTTTAGACAGCATAACTACATATACTACGCATGCATTTAAGAATGAACAGGCATGTCATTAACCATTATAAGATTTTCGTGTTAGTAAAATAACTGGAAGAACAGTTATAAATATTATCAATAGATTGATCCCAACTGAATTATTGACGACAGGTCGGTGGTTTTCTCCGGTTACTCCGGTTTCCTTCACTGACCACCACGACATAACTGAAATATTGTTGAAAGTGGCGCTAAACACTATAACCCTAAACCCTAACCCAATCATTGATTGACCATTAGTTTCAGATGCATTTTTAACACACACCCTACTTCAAACAATTGTACCATATCATATGATTTCTGAACGTCATGTGTGTGTGTGTGTAAATTCCACACAGTATTTTTCTCCGTTGTACATACACATTACCAAAGGTTAATACTTTTAACATATAATTTGCCTAAATGTGTATTGTGTAAACGTGTACATTTAAGGTATATAATATGCATGAATAACTCTCAATATAATTAGAATATCGTTTAACGTTAAAAATAGATAGATGAAATTTATAGATTTTCAGTGATACTCACATTGTAATGCTATTTCAGCATGTTTACTGCCATCGACAGCAATCAGACAAATTCGTTGTTTACTTTCAGCATCCGCCATTACGTGTGCCAAGTGATTTACTTAGGATATTAAATTTCCATAATATTACTCAACATGCCGTAATATCTCCCATATGTAGGCCCCAATTTATCGGATATTGCCAGTATATTTAATGACAAGGCCGATCAGCTGATTCTATTTTTAGAGGTTCTTATGGGCATAATATTAACAAAAAATATGATATTTAATTCTGTTATTATGAAATTTAATTTATGTCACGTAAACAGTAACTAAATCCTGACAATAAATTGTATAACTATCGTGTATGTGACTGTCATTCATATTTATTTAAATATAGCATTGAGTTTACTTGATAAAAACTGGACATCGTTTATATAACTGACCGGGTCACAGGCAAAGTCAACAAATATGTCGTAGGATAGATTAGGCTATAGGATATTGACATCAATTACACGTCCGTCTGACCACCAATCTATATATACTCCTTATAATGTCATTCCTGTATATTCTTTTATATTATATATCAAACCAATAAGAATAAGAATAAGAAATTTATTTACCAAATCAAGGACCCACAAGGGGCATAAGTATTACAATGATTAGATATTAAAACAAATACAATGCAGAATAAAGGATTACTATTAACTCATATAAACATATACAAGCATTAATCCAACCAGAAAGTATATAGAAACTATCTTGTAATATAATATAACACCAAATTTATCAACAGTGCAAAATAGCTTTTTTTATTTGCTTACTCAGTCAGTGATATATGAGATGGACATATGACTATTATAAACTTCAAAACATTTTTTAAATTGTATCATTACTTTCTAATTTTAGCATTTCGTGACCATTCAGGTATCGTGAGTAGGTAAAAAGTTAATTTGCTCGTATATATATGATTGCACGATTATGTCTATATAAGGGACACGCGTGAAAGATGAGTGATTGTTGTTTAAGACCAACTCAGCAATCTTTTTCAGTTATGTCATGGCTAACAAGCTAATTTTCAATCATATGATGGTGATGTCCGCTTTTTACTAGACCAACGCGCTTATATAGTTACAAAATGTATCATGGTGTTCTATGATATCGCGGTACTTAATGTTTAACGTCTGTGTAACGTAACTAGTTTTCGGAATTAATCCAAAAATGTTATATTTTATTCCCCGGTATAAAAACCTATTTTACCCCACAATTCATTTTATTTGAATTTGTTTAAAAATACGTCGCCACTTTTCCTTATGACAGCGCCGATGTACCTCCCAGAAATGGTTTCCTATGATATCGCGGTAATTGCAAAATTAATGTTATGGGACACAATGTTTGACAAATCAAGACATCGTTTATACTAAATCAAGGTGAATATCTGGCAAACTTATACCATAAAGAAAATCTTGATAATTTATCACATTTAATAAATAATGCGTAAACGTGGTAAAATTTCTTTGAAATAAAAAATGTAACGAAGTTGAGTCAATTTGATGTAACGTTATGTTGGTTAGTCTAGCTTACACCCAATGTGGACACTTAAATTTATCACCGTATCTGATAACCCTTACATTCGAACAATATATGAGGTGTGTCCAGTGTGAACAGGAGTCACATTTTCCCCATTTTGATTTTTTCACAATTTACTAAAAGTACCAAAAATATGTTTTTATAGCTTAATTTTTCCATCAACTTTGTCGGTCTAGAAAGTAACTAAAAATAGCACCAAAAATCCCAAATCGGGTTGAAATGAAACACAAACAAACGGACGACATTTCTAAAAAAAATAGCAGACGAATTATGACAACTATGGTTTAATTGTTGGACATTTTACAAAGCATGGTATCAGGGTAAAATAAAAATGTCCGCTATTTCTAAGGAAAAGAAAAAAATACGTGTACTTACCAAAATTCTAGACATTTGGACAGAATGACCAGACGTTCCGATAAATGTGACTGTTGTTTTTATGAATATATAAATAGAACGGCTGGCGGGTGGTGCTGCAGTGCATAGGAACAGACAAAATAAATACCGCGATACCATAGAACCCGCGATATCATAGGAAGGGAGTATACATGGGTTTTATAGTGCTATCTCACTGAAACAACAGTATGCGGATAGATCCCGCACAAAAACACATTATCCTGATTCCGAGCCAACCAGTCCTTGTTCTTTCTCCTTAATGTTGTGTACTTAGCAGAGAAGCAACAAATACTCATTTTATAGTCTTTGGTTTGATCCGATCGGTGCTCGAATCCACGATCTACCACACTCGAAACGAGCACGCTAACCATTACACCACCGATGCGGTTCACACGTGGGAGAAATGGTGGCCCTTCTTACAAGTTGTACCACATCTACATGTTGGATTATTAATTAGGTTTGCAGGGAAAAGATCAAAATTCAATGAAGAACGTCCTTTACATAAGCGTTTTGCAAAATGTGGTACTAGTATATGCGAGGGCCAATTAGCAAGTAAGTTGTGATAAGATTTTTTTAATTCGGATGTGAACTATGAAATGCTAATTTGGGGACCTGGTTAATTCAGTCTACAGAAGAGTATAGTGATATTATCCCTGTTACTTAGCGGGTAGCATGTGTGTGTGATACGTCACCAGGAAGAAGCCGATTTAGATACTTTGAAGCAATATCTTTCTTCTTTTTTTTTTTATATTAAGCAACATCTGTATTATAAATACGTATTTCCCGACGATACCCAGAATTTCTCACCCAGTTTCCTTTTATAAAGAGTCCTTACTAATAAATACATGCATAGACATACCTGTTATAATCCTAGCGGCTTCTAGTTGTATATTTGCTAAATCCGGATTTGCTTCTGCTACTTCTTCTAACAAATACTGACCGCCATCAGCAAGTTGAACATGATGTAAGAGGTTGCACAAGACAAAAGGTTAAAACTACCGTTGAATGTTTCAACCATGCCACTCAAAAAATATGGGCTGTGGCAGCCGATTCCAGTCGGATACCATACGAAAGAAATAACGATTATTTTTTTTTATTTATTTTTTATTTTTTTTATTTTTTTTTTTTTAGTCTCACAAGGAGGGATAATGGAAAACGAGGCGTGCATGTTCCGTATTTGTCTCCTCAACTGCGGCTTAAATGGGTTTTTTTAACAGCTACATATCCGTTTACAATTTCATACATCATGCCAAATCTACCATATTTACACATGTCTTCAAAACTGCGCCAATTCGCTAGATGTGTTTCGCTGTTTGTTGGTGATGAACCTTGCAACCATGCGTTTGATTTTTCAACTCTATATACCACCCTACCGCATGACAAATTAAAAACCCGCTTAAAAGAAACAATCCACAAAGCTTTCAGTCATAGAAACGATGGCTCAATATTTGTTGTGTTAGGTTACAGTTCCACATATTTTTCTAACAAAATTCAAAAGGTAAAACATGCTACTCCGAGGAACAAGTGATCAGTATGCTGGAATTCCTCATCGATAACATCTTTGTCTCCTTTGGAGGTACACTGTTTCAGCAGGTCGTCGGCATACCAATGGGTACGAGTTGTGCCCCTCTTCTAGCCGATTTATTTTTATACTCATATGAGTCGGAGTTTCTTCAAAAACTTGTTAAAGATAAGAAGATTCATGAAGCTAGAGCCTTTAATTTCACATACAGGTATATTGATGACGTTTTATCTATCAATAATTCTAGATTTGCAGAATTTCTTCCATTGATATATCCTCCAGAGCTGGAAATTAAAGAGACCACAGATACAACTTCATCAGCATCATTTTTGGACTTATACCTCGAATTTGACGACAGTTGTCAACTCAGTACTAAAATTTATGATAAACGAGACGACATCAATTTTAAAATCATAAATTTTCCTAATATGTGCAGCAATATACCAGCTTCTCCTGCATATGGTGTTTACATCTCGCAATTGATTCGTTATGCAAGAGCCAGTAGCAATTATTCTGATTTCTTGAAGCGTCATCTTTGTCTGAAAAACAGGCTACTGGACCAGGGCTATAAAAAGATTCGCCTTATTCGATCTCTTAAAAAGTTTATATTCCGATATCAAGATCTTGTCGAAATATATTCTGTCTCTGCAGATACAATAGTAAAAGATACATTTTCATATAGTGAAAATGTATAAAGATAAGGATTTGGTATACGTGGTTACAATGTCAAAAATATTTTTTGTGAATGTGTGACGTAAAAATGCTTTTGACATTTACGGTCGTAATTAAATTACTTCAAAGGACTCATAGTTGATGGTGATGGTTCACGAGATATATTAGATACTGAGTTTGGTATTGTTTGACTGCTATTTTGCCTGTTTTTTTCAGTATTGTTGTAAATGCTGTTTTAGTGACAACGGGAACCTTTAAACCGTAATGGAAGCGAGAGGTTGGCGCCGTAAAATCTGATTAAATCCACCATTTCTTTAGAAATGCTTGTACTAAGTCAGGACCATTGCGGTTTTCCAGTTTCCCGGTTGTTGACTGATTTTGTCTGTTTATTGATTTATGAGTTTTGAATTTCCCTTTGGAAGATTGCTCTGTGTTCGGTAATTTTGTTATTACCCTTATTGGACCATTTCTAGTCGATCGATTTCGCTTTTGTTGTAGCAGTCCCGGGCAGAACACGCATACTCAAGTGACGGTCTAAACGATAGTCTTTTACGGAGGTCAAACTTATGTAAAGGTTTCTACGTAAAGAGCCACGCGTTTTATTGATTTTCGTGCAGACGTTATTTACATGGTTTTTCCATTTTAAATCTTGTCTGATTGTTAGACAACGATATTTTGCTTCTTCTAATAGCCCGAGTCGATGATAATGGAAGGTGTAGATAAACTATATCACAGATTCAACCGGAACATGACTTCAATTATCACAGCGTCTGTCCTGTTTGTTAAAAAGCTTTCAATACTTTTCAACAATTGCCCCATGCTTCACACGGATATTCTAGTAGAGGTCGTATATATATAAATAGTATACATCTTATTAAGTGTTTTCCTACTAGGGGAATATTTTACTTTTCTTAAAGCTGATATGTTTTGGAGCAGATTTACATGTAATAATATTGTTTGACATGTATGTGTTGTCCGTTTGCCTTCAGAACAAAAAGTAACACAGATATGCTTATCGTATTGTTTGCTCTTCTTCAATATATTGATACTGAATATTCCTTCTTATGTAGTTTTGAGGTTAATATCGTATTGGTTCTTACAATTGAAAGAAATGTCGTGGTCAGAACGTTAGTTGTGGAACATGACAATTTCTGTCTTTCGAGGAATGAAAGTCTCAGCCAATCTGATGACAATTTCATTAGAGCTATTTTGTTTCTCAGTAGGTCGATGTTACACCAGAGTTGTTTTGTTTATCCGTATGATATTTGTTTAATAACTTCATTTTTATTGGTCACTTGATACGAATAATATATATCTACTACGTTGTGGATAAAATTGATATCATACCGTCATCATAATATTCAATCGAACTTACCATATATTTTCTCTCAAGCATGCTGCTAATAGAATTAATCTTATTTACCCCCACAGCAGGCCTCAGCATATAATAATTCGATATTTCTCGTCTTTTCTATTATTCGCCCTACCAACGGAGCTGTTGTTCAGTATGAAACTACATGTATACATTTTAAAATTTATTGCTTTCTGTTTATTACAAAAAATGCTTCCGACAAAAATGGCAATGTTAAAATGAAAAAAAAAACGGAATAAGAAAGATCAGATTTGATGACCAACTGTTTTTTTTTATGCAGACAGCAAAGTGCCGCGTTCAAATTGCCTTATAATACTATATGACTAAATAATAAAAACGTAGATATCAAATTTAGTGCGCACGACACGTTTCTGGAATAACCTTTACCAGGTACGCTCAAAATCTAACGACTAGAAATCCAAACAATTTAAAATTTTGGGAGCAATAAACCAAATGGCCTAAACAGGAAGGCTAAATCGATTAAACCAAGGTGCATCTCCCTCAGATAACCTAGCAGATTGTATCTATCTTGTATGTACCCTTTGGTTATCTTGTTCCGAAATAAAACCAAGGTTCATCTCCCTCAGATAACCTAGCAGATTGTGTCTATCTTGTATGTACCCTTTGGTTATCTTGTTCCGAAATAAATCAATTATTTAGGCGTTCCAATCTTTTCAATAAGTTTTTTTTTCTTTCAGAAACACGAATTGAGCAGAAAATTATATATCTATGCATGTACCCCACGGCGTCGTCCACGTTACCTCGATGATTGTGTTATCATTAAATGTCATACATGAACCAGGAGATGTTTGTTCCTGGTCTCACTCCATGATTATTATGACAGTTCGTGTTGTACTGTTTTACTGTTATTATATTTCCATTAGATTTTATGTTTCACCGATGTGGTATTGTCTATTTAAAGTGTGATTTTCATATTGGTATACTGTCTTAATTGGCATTTTACCTTTGTTATAGTAGAATTAATGTTGCTGGTTTATATGGAATAATATCATGTCGACATAATACCATTCGATCGGACATGATGGTTACACGAGTATAATCATTTCTAATATATTACCAATATGATAAACCTTAATTATTTTCCACAGCATGGCTCAACAGCAGTAATATTATGTTACATATCCATTTTATTATACTAATTGATAAGCACGGAGCAGATTATATATTGGGATCAAATCAAATCAACTTTATTATTCTGGGTCAAGTCAGCGAAGATGCTTTTGAATATAACCAAATTGTATGCAATAGTGAAAAAAATGAAAAAAAAGTAATAGTGAGTAAAAGGAACAAGGAATGTAAAGCGATTTTGGGAAGTTTTATTGTTCTGGCAATGGCGCCGATTTTGGAGCTTACAACAGGCATTATTTGCCGTCTTAACGCATGGGCATGATGGGCAGTTGCCCGGGGGTCCCACGAGCATAGGGGCCATGCTAATCTGTTTATGTTGTGTACGGCATGTTTTTTAATGTTTAAACACTAAGTTGGAAGTACCAATGCAATAGATATATGTTTAATTTTATCGACCATTTGCATTTTTTTTTCAATTCATGGGAGTGGTTGTGTAGGTAGAGGCCCCAGCGCACTACATTGCCCGAGGGCCTATAATGATGTTAAGACGGGCCTGATTATTTCATAATTAGCAATGCTTCTAAACAGTTATGTGTACTTAAGTAATTACTCTTTGGCTATTATGCATCTATTTCAGAGGGGTTTATTTTCTTCGATCCCCCATTAACTGCAATTCCAAAAGAGCGATATTATGAGGTTAGCAATTGCTGCCGGACTGTTCTTTTAATTTCACAAAATGTTCATGGGTGTAGGCGACCTTAGACGAGTATGGCTATCCTGTTTAGGCTCTTTGGTTTTCTTGCTCCCATACTTTAAAATTATTTAGCTTTCCAATCTTTCGACTTTGAGCATACCTGGTATTACTTCATAATTGCCTAGCCTAACATTGGGAAAAGATATTAACTAATTAATATTAAATAGTATATGGTATTTTGTACTTGTACTTAGAAAATGATCTAGTCGTGTTTAGTGGCACGCCCGTAATTCATAATTGCATAACCTATATATAGCACTGAGAAAAGATATTAACTAATCAATATTATATATTATATGATATTTTGTGGTCGTCTTTGAAGTTGATATCGTTTTGCTAACGGCTTGATTGGGTTTATGGACACACGATCGACATTGTGAGAAAATGAAAGTCATTTTGTGCATTAATTAGAAATGTTTGAATTCATCAGGATTTTTTGTATATCGTCAAACAATAGTCAAAGTGAAACGGATTTCGTTGTTATAGAGGACGATAATGGCGAGCGTAAGGTAGTAAGATGAATATCAATATGCACGTACGCAATCATTCAATCATTGTCTATTTCACAAAAGTGTACGAGTTCGATTCCCCCTCATGTCGAGGTGAACTCGATATAACTACATTGTATATGAGATCAAGTTTATCAGTCACTTTCTGTAAGTTTTCTTTTATTATGCACCTGAGTTCATCCCCGGTTTTTAGTGTGGTTCGTGTTTCTTGATCTTTAGTTTTATATATATGTTTTGTAGATCGTTGTTTGTCCTTTTGTACTTTTTCTTTTGGTCATTATGTTGTCTATTCTTCGTCTATATACGGATTCTGATTACCCCTTTGGTATCTTCAAACTCTTCTTAGGCATATTTTCTTACAAATCTGTAGTTTCGGGATATTTCTATATGTACATGCGAAACGAATAATAAAATGAAAAACAAAAATACAGCACCATCGGAAGAGTTCCAAAATCCAAGCACAAAATCGTTGGCAGATCAAAATTCGATAATCCTAACACATCTACATGACGCTCACTTACCTGGCTTAGTACAAGCACTTCAATAAAAAGTGACGGAGTTAAGCTAGTTTCATGGGTCCAAATAAACTTCGAGATATAAAAAGAAAAATAAACGTAATGCCTAGTTTATAAAGAAAAAACATTAATTTCAACAATATACATTTTAATATGATTTAAAAATGCTTACAAATATATAGATGATGCAAAAACATATATTTTTCCTTAATGGTTCATCCGTTTCTTTGATTTTTGATTATGAAAGAACAAAGTAAAAGGGCACTTTGTAATCTCTGAATGCATTGTTGCAGAAGATGAAACACAAATGTACACAATTGCATATGTATGTCTTAATATCATTGGTTTGTGGGAAGTACAGTGTAAGACTCACGATGATATAAATGGAAATATCTGGTTATCCCCCTTTGTTTTATATAATGTCCTTTGAATCTTCGTCACTTCCGGATTTTAACATAGTAGTGTCTGTTCCGGAAGCTATATCACTGGAGAAAGATCTCACTATTTCTCTGGGTGATTTAACTTTTTTAGGCTTTGGTCGAGGTTTCTTCTGTACTTCTAAGCTTTCTAGAAAAAAGGAAAATCGACATCAATGATAATAATCTTTAAGTTTACAACTACCTGTGCAATTAATGCATATCACCACTAAAGTTGTGAGTTCGAACCCCATCCATGGCGAGGTGTACACGATACAACATTATGTGATAAAGTTTGTCAGTGACTTGCGACAGGTCGGTGGTTTCCTCTGGGTACTCTGGATTCCTCCACCAATAAAACTGACTGCCACGATATAACTTAAATATAGTGTTGAAAGTGGCGTTAAACACCATAAAGCAAACCATTTACTAGGTATATCAAAACAGTATATTCAATAATATATATTCAAACCTACACAAGCTGTCACCTCTATTAAGCAGTCACTTGTAGTAAAAGGTCACATTTTGCTTGATCACTTGCTACGGGATTGACTGTTTACAAGAAACAACAAGAAGTATTTTCACCAAATATCTTATTATAATTATATGGGTTATACTTAAATCAAATAGAATATATATATATTCGCACTGACAGATTTGGATATTAAATATTTGAAAATAAATAAGTATGATTTTCTGAATTGACCATTTCTAATACCTTTTCAAACTCTCAAAATCGCACATTAAACGAATATATACAAATGAAATGTATATTTGCACTTATACAATGTAAGATGGTCGTACTAGTATTTATAAGAAAATGATTCGAATTTACATTTGTTAATATGAATAAAAATATCTTAGATATTGCTCAGTGCTGAATACATTGTGTATTCCATAGTGGAATAAGGTAGATTTTCAACTAAAATACTAGGTTATCATTTTGTAACTGTCTGGCCCAGTTTAAAACAAACCATCAGAAATATTAAATAAATCGGAGAAAACATGGCAATATGATATATGGCAGTTAATGTTGTAACACTCTCTAGAAGCACAAGACATTGGTGGTGAAATGGTTATCGTCCTCGCCTCGACTGTGGTAAATCGTCCACGCCTCGACTGTGGTAAATCGTACTCGCCTCGACTGTGGTAAATCGT
>MJUT01052658.1:513636-527879 GCA_002080005.1 Gigantidas platifrons | reverse complement strand
CTCGCCTCGACTGTGGTAAATCGTACTCGCCTCGACTGGGGTAAATCGTACTCGCCTCGACTGTGGTAAATCGTCCTCGCCTCGACTATGGTAAATCGTATTCGCCTCGACTGTGGTAAATCGTGCTCGCCTCCACTGTGGTAAATCGTCCTCGTCTCCCCACTGTGATAAATCGTACTCGCCTCGACTGTGGTAAATCGTGGTCTCCATATGATAGGACTAGACGCAGGAGTCGCCAAGAGTTAGAGTTGCTATATTGGTTCTTAACCCCACGAACCAAATACTGTCTTATTCCTATACCCATGTGTTCAACGGGTGTGATCATGCGAAGAGATAAATCAATTTATATTTAGTACATATTGTCATTTATCCCTATTTATTATCATATTATCTATTATTTATTCACATGCATTCTTATTTTCTAAATATTGACAACCTTTTGAAATACGGAATACTTGGACAATAAATGGTGCCAATGCTATACATACGAAAAGATTCCTGACCATCCGGAACACCTCGCTCGTCTTCATCAGTCGTTGAATAATCTTCCTCTTTCTGTTTTTTGTAGACTCTCCTATGATTGATCTGTGATGACGAACAACCCATCACATCAGATATAATAACATACTGTAATATATAGATAGAATCTATGACAAAAACAAAGAAACCTCATACAGAGTATTCCATTTCACAATGTGATGCATAGCCGTCACGTGAGATGAACATGCAGCCTGGTCCTGATATCAGAACATGCTCGTCCATTATACCTTATACATAGTATTAAACCGTACATTATCACCATGCCATAGTTTTGCACGTTATCCTATTAACCCGCGGCGTCTGAACATAGTATATTTTTTAATTCCCATTATTTACTATTTTCTTATATTTTTCAATAATCTAACAGTCCTATCTTGTTAACAACCAAACTAAGAAGCTTGCTAGAAAGTTCATTCGGTTAAGAACAATTATTTGCCAGGACAAAGATATTTTATAGAGATTCATTCTATTCTTTATTAGGCTGGATTAAATTAGATCTGTCTGGATAACGTATATTTATATACTTTTATAGACAACATCAAGTTAAACATTTGACAGAAAATAGGTTTGAAGGTTACTTCCAATTCGGCTTTTGTTTCTGAAGCAGTTACCTCTGTGGCAATTAGCTGGTAACATTAATCAATAGTACATTGAACTTATATTATTATATATTCTTGTGCCTACCCAACTAGCACATATACAGTTAATAAACATTAATAAGACGAGTTTGAAGATACCAATGGGGTAATCAGAATCCGTAAATCGAAGAAGGACAGACAACACAATGGCCAAAAGAAAAATTGTAACAGGACAAACAACAATATACAAAGCATTACACATAAAACTAAAGATCGAGTAACACAAACCCTATTAAACTGATATCAATATTGAACAGAACAAGTGAGTGAATGGTTGTTGTTTAAGGCCAAATGAGCAACACACTTACACTTGGAGTTTGATAGTTTTAGATCACTGAAACAACACTTCCATAAACATATCTCTCCAATTTGACACGTTATCATGATTCCGAGCCAACCAGTCCTTCCTCATACCCCTTCATGATATGTGCCTGGCAGAGAAGCAGAAAATACAAATTTCATAGTGCTTGATTTGATCCGAATGGGACTCGAATCTCACGTTAACCATTACACAAATGATGTGGTTTTATGGTCGCAATTCACCACGGATATGTTCCGTTTGCCGTTATCACAATCCGGTCCTTTCCACATTCTTGATTATCAACGGGTTTGTACCAAGAGAAACACGACGGATTCCACTAGTGTGACAGGAACTGCTACCCTTCCGGAGAACCTGAGTTTATCCCGGATTTTAAGTGGGGTTTGTGCTGCTCGATCTTTAGTTTTCTGTGTAGTGTTTTGTAGATCATTGTTTGTCCTTTTGTCCTTTATCTTTTGGCCATTGCATTGTCTGCCTTTCGATTTACAGTTTCTGATTACCCCTTTGGTATTGTCACTTCACACTTTGCCTTAAGCCTATAACTCCAGTCCTTTTTATTGAAGTTTCTGTATCAAGCCTGGTACGTGGGCAGTCATGTAAATGCAAAACAAGTCCCATTTTTTATGAAAAAAAAACCGACGAGCTCAAAGTCATGGGGAAAAAATCCAAATCTCACTTCGAACAGACTTAAAATTGTATATCAACTAGGAGACGTTGACCTTATATCATGTAGAGATAGTGATTATTGCAAATTAAATTTGGGAAACTACCACGGGGGAAATCATGACGTTTGGTTACAGCATAAAATCCCTTAGTGTCACATTCAAGATTGATGTCAAAGTATGAAGCTGATCACAGTGGCTTTAATTTGGAGGTCACTGGTATATAAATGATGCATTATAATTACGTCTCTGAAAGTAGGATAAAATATAGTAATCGTTCATCAATATCTCTAATAAAATAGTCTAATTAGCCAAGCATTGTTCAAATAGTTTATGAGATTTTAAATTTGCATTGATTCAGATTCAGATTCAATTTTTTATTATGGTCTTACCACATACAATTACAAACAAGTATTTACATAATAAAATATTCGTTCACCATCACAAATAATATTGCATGTACCAATCTTAAAAAAATTATGAGAGACTTATATTCTATAAAATATAACATTGATATACGATATAGACGGGAGATGAGAATCCATTTTTAATTGCTACGACATTAAACGCTGGCGATCCTGGAATTTTATATGATCATTTAAATTATTTAATAGCTTTGAATCTCCATACGTCTTTCATGTCTGACCCATACACAATATTAACAGTTATTTGTTTGACTCTACCACATAGTAAAATGTAGAACATAAAATATCTTTGAATCTCTGTAAACATCTTTCATATATGATGCTTACACAATATTAACAATTTTTTGTTCCACTCTACCACAAAGTATATAATGTCGTGTGCATGTATTCATTTAACAGAAAAAATATTGCCTATTGTTTTGGTAGTAATTTGATCATAGACTACTACTGTTCGCTAACTTCTGTCAAATTGGTGAACGGTTACTATGACGATACAACATAAGTAAGATATACATACCTTCCATTAAGATATTATTTCCCATCAATATGTTGTCCTCGATGTATTCGAACAATTTTACGTAACAAACATACAATGAACTAATAGTTTGTTTTATTTATCTCGATCTTCAAAATAACCTAGACACAACTGCCTTAAAGCAGAAGAAGCAGTATGCACTCTTGGGAACAATCAAAGCAAAATTATTAACTAATGCAATAAGCGTTTTGCAGGTCTAATTGTCTTGATGTGAAAAACGCACATCCTTGATTTTGTCAGGAACTTATTAAGCTGATCTCCCAATAAAAGAAATCTGCAAGGATAAACACAAAGTCTATTGATTTTTCATATGGCAAAATTTTAAAAAAAATTACAAGGATACTTAATTGAGATTTTTAATTGGAGTAAAGCCTTAGAGATATAATTTTCCATTCGTTTGATAATTTAAACTCGCATGGGTTCCTTACTGGAATGAAAAACGTTTCATCGCGTTTTTGCCATGTCGGGTTTAAGATCTTAGGAAACAGTCTCAATAATATTGTAACATTATTTCAAGTTAATCATGTATTAAACAGAATTGCAATATGGACGATATCTAAGTAATTATATGTCATTTAGGGACTAATGAAAGGACCAGGTTATAAAAGAGCTTGAGATGACCGAAGGGGCAAACCAAATGGACAATCCAGAGAAATCTGCAATATTTGGGCACACACAACACAGGACGAAGACAAACAAAACGAAAACAACGCTAAAAACCTAAAAGGTCAGAAACACGGACACAACCAACAAACCAGGGGTCAGAAACAGGAACCCAACCAACAAACCAAGGGTCAGAAACATGGACCCAACTAACAAATCAGGGGTCAGAAACACGGACCCAACTAACAAATCAGGGGTCAGAAACACGGATCCAACCAACAAACCAGGGGTCAGAAACACGGACCCAACCAACAAACCAGGGGTCAGAAACACGGACCCAAATCAACCAACCAGGGGTGAACCAAGGTACTCACGAAATGTAAGCAGCTCCTGCCTCCTGTATCTTGGTAAAAAGTTAGTCATCCTAATATCAACAATACCCGTAGTTATACAAACGATAATCTTAGAATTTTGTGATTGGAAATCTTGGTCAAATTTATTTTTTCATAGCTATAGTGATGATAACCATACTTCACAATTATTATTAATAATATCATTAAAGGGAAGACTGTACTACTTATTTCAATATAATCTGCTTTCAATTTCCTTTAGTCTCAGAGTCGTGGTCGTGATTGTATGACAGTTGTATGTACATTAATCATTGCAATTAGTTCATATCATCACTAAAGAGTTGAATTCGATTCCCGACAATTGCGAGGGGTACCGGATACGATATCATGTGATAATGTTTGTCAGTAACTTGCCACAGGTTGGCCGTGTTCTCAGAATTAGCGGGTTTTCATCATTAATAAAAGTGACCGCCATGCTATAACTGAAATCGTAGAAATTGGCCTAAATCTTCCTTCAACTTCCTTTGTTTTCTTTCTAGCAATTGTAGACACTTGCTATTAATCATCACAACTTTGGTAAAAAAAAAAGCTTGATTAGTGGTTATCTTAAGGGGGATTCTAATGCTAGACGTTACGGACATGCCAATAGACCTACACGTCGCCGGTCTGACCAGTATTTGTAACTGATTTCCTTTCTAATCACCCATAAAACCAGCAATTGTTCATCCACTGAAGAAAATTAGTTTGATGATGATTATTTTGGACTTGTGTTGTCTGTCATTCGATTTACGGATTCTGATTACCCCTTTGGTATCTTAAAAACTATTTCACCTAAAAATAAAACATGGGTCGTGAACAAAACTTTTTTCAGTTGCTTTTATAACACAAAATTGCAAAATAAAAGAAATGTCACAACATAAGCAAACAATCCATCAATAATCTAGCCTTTAACATTTCTCAAAAATATCTAATCTTTGAGCGTAAATATCATCTTACTGCGAGAAGAGTAGTATATCTACAACGTGTCCGTGGAACCATTGTCATAACGATTTGCAATTGCTGTCGCGTAGAAATCGATTAATGGCTCATTGTGGTTCAAACCATATGAAATACAAAGAAAAAATATCAACTAATTTGATTAAGACGACATCAAAGCTCTCAACATCCACGAGTTGCAGAATGAACAAATGTTATGATAGAATGACCTAACTGTAGAAAACTTCATTGAATACAACGGAACTGTACAAATCAGCTTCCTATAATAGATATCACTACACGAGGCAGTATCCTTGAAGATCAATTGAAAAAAAAAATTGTTTACTATTTTTGGTTTCCGGTAGAACTAATTCATAGGTCGAATGTGTTTCTGTTGCTTTTATAAAATATTTATATTCATATTGTAATTTTACCAATTTCCGGGTGATGTTTTCAAGAAATATATCGAGAAAAGTTTCACTTCAAACATTCATAACGGTAAATAGTTTAAAAAAAAGAAAAAGAAAAAAAAAGCTGTTTAGCTTACCGTCCTTTCAACTTTGAACGTACCCGATGAATATTATTCCAGAAACGTGTCGTAGGTACTAAATAAGATATCTGCATTTGTATTATGGTAATGCTTATTCTTAACATATTTATTGCTAAAATATTACCAAAATCGAATACACTATAAGTTGTATAAAAAAATAATTGTTTCAAATTCTGCATGACGTATTCAACATGCTATTTCATATAATATTATAGGATTAAACACTGTTTTTTAGGAAATTATCTATGTATAAACTCCGACAACTCACTCACAAACTGAATAAAGTCCGAAGGACTTTATGTAAAGTTTGTGAGTGATAATTTCCTAAAAAAACAGTGTTTAATCCTTATAATTCTTATTCTTGGACATCGTGTTTCTTTTCTACGCTAAATACTATTAAAGAAATACCCAAGGAGGGTCTCAAACAATGGACATACAATACACATGATTGTAAACTGAAAAAAAAATCCGCGAAATGTTATTGACGACTTTGGAACATAACCAACATGACGTCATTGGCGTCATATGAAGACTTCCAGTTTGAAACGTAAAGATTAGACGTTATTTGGCTTCGTGTACGCTTCAAGTTTGATACAATTTAACTAAATAAGTGTTCAAGGTAAGCTTTTTAAATATATTTGTGTATTGTTGTAAATTTGACATGTAGAATTTCACATTTTCAAGATGGCAGATCCTTGTTAGTGTAATTGACATTGCTCGTAGATTTATACGCGTGGAATGACCGGGGAAAAAAGTAGTCTTGTGAACGGAAATATCGATTTATAAATTCTTTTGAATGACGTAGAATAAGTGACGATATCCAATCGGATTACGAGTTATTGATAAATTCTAGTAAGAATAGAATTATTCATGAATATGACTTAAATGCTACTGAACTATGATCCACAAAACACTACACAGAAAACGAGAGATGGAACAATACAAACCCTACAAAAACCTGGGCTGAATTCAGGTTCGCAAGAATTTAAGACAAAATCGTCGTTGTGATCTATTGGAAAGGATATTTTCCGACCCTTTCATAAGTCATACATAGTACCATCCTAGAGCCACATATTGTTTAATTGCATGTAAAATTATAATACACAAATTTAGAGCTGCATTTCTGCTCAGATGTCAAACAACAATTTATACTAAATTGATTTTATAAATGAGGATTTTACGACGGATGCCATGCGAGGAGCAGGAGAATTTTACCCTTTCAAAGCACCAGGCCTTCCGGACATAACACTTTTGAGTACGAGTTTTACAGCCATACTCGAAAACATCCAATCAGAACGTATTATCAAAAAAATACAGCGTTTTGATTGAACGATTTGGAGTACGAGTACGAAACTCTTGCTCGTAATTTTTATGACTGTCAGGCGATGTCGCACTTCCGGTGTTCGCTTTATGTTATACTTGTATTTTTGCATTGCTTAAGCACATTTATGTGTGGCTGAACCGTGCATATGACGTACATTCTCCATCCTCATTGGAATTTTACTTTTGTTTCAATAAAATAACAAATATTGTTTTAGGGTTATTTAATGTTAATTCAAAGTACATTGTTATTGTACACTCGAATTTACTGAAGGAACATGAATTGATCCTATTTCATCTTCCGCAAAACCACAATATTTATTTGGAAAGGCATCATTTGAACCAATCAGTGTTCATTCTTTAAGTACGTCTTTATTTGGATGTATTTATAACCAATTTCCCTGATAGCTACACGTCATGGTCACATCTGCTGGTTGACTATCAAATTTCCTTGCTTCTGTTTCGACAAAAAACTATATGCAAAAGATGATTTTATAGGGGAAATCTCGTGTAGCGTTTACTGCAGAGAAGGCAGTTATAAAAGTACAGATAAAAATAAACATCAAATCCTTGAAAGATATTATGTTTGAATGTAGGTATAACAGTACGTATGACACTCAAGAAGACTACAACATTCCACATTAAACGTGAGGCTGCATCAAAATACTATTTATAGATGTGTAATTCAGTGTTTACGATGATAGAATTATTCCAGTGTTTGTCTATGGTATTTCATGATGTAATCCCTCAAGGAAAACATACAATATTTTAATCAGAATTTATTGACCGACCAGAGACTATCGGAAAACAACAACAATACAACTAGATTTAACAGCAGTTCACGTTTACAAACACAAACAATAGAACAAATCTACTGAAGCAAAGCCCGATTTTATTACATTGCTATTTTATCTTTATCTCCATGAAAATAACTATCAAACAATGTTTGTTTGAGTATTTATGGTGATTCAAAGCACAGTATCTATTGTACACTGGAAGCGACTGAACGAACGTGAATTAAACCCATCTCATCTACAGAAAACCCACAACGCTTAATAACAACATATATACTTGCACCGATCAGTGTTTTTCCTTTTAAACCCTTCTTGTTTTTTCAGTATTTTTACTTTTTATTATTAATAACCCCGAACTGCATGAACTCCACTGAACCAATCAGAATCAAGAGAGTAAAGTGTGAGTTTGCAATATGTACACAACAATTTTAATACATAGATTTTCACCTGACTGTAGTATTTATTGTACGCTGGAAGTTACTGAATGAACTTGTATTGAACCCATCTCACCTGCAGAAAACCCATTATACTGCCATTTCATTTGAACCAATCACCGAACTGCCTTTAAAACGTGTAATGATTTGGTAGTATATTATTTTTAGCCAATTACTGTAATAGCCTTCACGTCATGGTCACATCCGGTGGTTGACTATCTATATTGCTAGCATGTGCCTTTACTTCTGTTACCACAAAGAACTTTAATTAGTAAATTGTTTATGGAAAAAACATCTCGTGCAACGTTTCATGCAGAGGCGACCGTTTTAAAAGTACGCATAAAAATAAACATCAACTTGTCCTTGAATGTAGGAATAATACTATTATGGCACTCTGGCACTCAAGAAGGCTACAACATTCTCCCATTCAACATGAGGGTGCATCCAACTACCATTTATAGGTTTGTAATTTATTGTTTACTGTAATCTATATTCTGGTGTTTGGCTAGGATACATCATAGAGATATACCACCTAGCAAACACAGAATACCACAATCAGAAGATATTGTCCGACCAGAGAATTTCCGGAAACAAAAACAATAGAACCGGAAGTAACAAGTTACTGTACAAAAGCAAACAATAGTACAAACGTTTAGCACCATGTACTCCGACAAAACCCAGTGTAAAACATATGTTTTCCTCTACTTGGTATTTTACTTTTATCTCAATAAAGTATCTAAAAATGTTTATTTGATTATTTATGGTAATTCAAAGTATACTATTTATTGTGCACTGGACGTTACTGAACAAACATGAACTGAACCCATCTGATCTGGAAAAAAACCTACAGCATTTTGTAGCGACAGATTCATTTGCACCAATCACTGACCTTACTTTAAAGCACGTTTTGATTTGGTTGTATTTATAGCCACTTACTATGATAGCCTCCACGTCATGGTAACATCCTGTGGTTTATAATTTACATTGTTATCATATTTCTTTATTTCTGTTACGACAAAGAACTATAAGCAATATATTATTTTTATGGAAAGAAATATCGTGCAACGTTTCATGTAGAGGAGGCTGTTTTTAAAATAAGGATCAAAATAAACATCAACTTGTCCGTGAATGACGTTGCATTTGAAAGTATGAATAATAGTATGTATGGCACAAAAGAAGACTACAACAATCTCCAATTCAACATGAGGGTGTGTCCAACTGTTTTATAGGTGTGGGATTTATTGTTAACGGTAAACTATATTGTGTTTGGCTATAGTATATCCTGGAGATGTACCTACCACCTGTCAAGGATAAAATTTCCAAATCAGAAGATATTGACAGAGACGACTAGGAAACAACAACAATACAAACACAAACAATAGAACAAATGCTTAGCAACACATACGCCTACAAACCCCTGAAGTTAATTATTTTCAATGGCAGGTCAGTCCCATGAAGGAACAAAACTAACCTCGCTTGATTTAAGTCGAATTTCGGTGGTAAAAAAAAAGCAAATTAAAGTCTTAGTATAGCCTATTCTCTTTATAGTCCATTGTTATTGTTGCACTGTATAATATATAACTAGAAACAGGACAAGGTCAATTTTGGTGTAGACGTTTCAATTTGATTTTAAGTTTATTGATGCTAATCATATACTAGTAGGAAGTCAAATATTGTTAAACAATCAGTCCAATATAAGTTGAAGGGAATATTACAATTGTATATACCGGTACTTATAGAAGACCTCGTAAGTACGTTGTACTTGTGTCCTATCCAATTTGTTATTTTGTGACAAATAATAAGAATTTACGTCCTATACTTAAATTCCGTTATCATGGTGCGCTGTAATAATTGATATGTGTTTGGTATTTAGATATATTTGTTGCGTAATACATTGCCCGGATTTGTAATCTTTCTTTTACAATTTGCCTTGCATGGTTGCAGACATTAAAAAATAGCTGATACAATTTCTGTAAAACCCGCCCACCCCTTTATCCCTTAATATAAATAGGTCTTGTTCTTTTAAAGAATCGGATACTGCTCTTGTGTTATTGTATCATTTCAGTCGACGATTGAACTGAACTATCTGAGGTCAACTGGATAAGGCAGTCTGAACATTGATGACCAGTTACTCATGATGATTCAACACCTGATGTTAGCCATTGAATCGCATTCAGTATTTCGGAAATTGGAGGATACAGTTGCAAAGACTTTGTCAGAATTTAATATACGAATTGTACAAATTAGATTCAAATTATACCAAACGGAGGAATCGGGAACAATTTGAGTTTTAGCTTATATGGATTTACATGTTTCGACTTTGTGTAAAATTTTGAAGTCTGAAAATGAAAACCAGGCGAGCGATTCCATGATTATTAAATATTATGAACCACTAATTTTTAATATCCATAGTTACTTATTGTGGGTATATATGTGTAATTGAATTATGAAAACTAAATGCTTTTCTAGAGTGTTTATCCTCATAGGTTTTTTATCTCTATTTTATTATGAATACATTAACAATGTAAGGGCTTTCGGACCATCACCTGTGTTCCCACGGTGATCCAATATTTCTTTTGATTTAGTTACCATAATCTGTGGTAATATTTCAGTGCTAGTTTGGTTGCCATAATCAGCGATCTGCAGGTAACCACATGTATTTGTCATTTACCATAATCTGTGGTGATATGTGACAATACAATCGCGATCTGCGATAACCTCATATATTAGACCATTTATTATTTATCAATTACAGTACAATCGCGATCTGCGATAATCTCATATATTGGACAATTTATTATTTATCAGTGACAGTGCAATCGCGATCTGCGATCACTTCATATATTGAACCATTTATTATTTATCATTTACAGTGCAATCGCGATCTGCGATCACTTCATATGTTGGACAATTTATTATTTATCATTTACAGTGCAATCGCGATCTGCGATCACTTCATATATTGGACAATTTATTATTTATCATTTACAGTGCAATCGCTATCTGCCATTTACCTTGTATATTGTAAATTTTCAAGTTTATATAAAAGCTGTGGCCAAATACTGCCAAAGAAGTTGTTTGTTTTTATTTAAGCATCTGTGATAACTACAATTACTTCCGGTAACTATGTAAATGAAATATATTGCTATGAAATCAAATGAAAATAAAGAAATACCATACTGTTGGAACAATTCCAAAATCAAATATCGAAATAATAGAAAGAGGCAACTTCTATACCCCTAACACACAAATACATGACCTCTCACTTTACTGGCTTGGCACAGTCCTGAATTTCATTAAAAAATGACGGGGTTAAGCTGGTTTTCTGGGGCCAAAATCTCCTCTCTTAGTGAATCATGCAAGTGCATTCCTCATGTAAGTACAATACCAACCCTCACATTATAACCATGCGAACAGCGTTATTATAAAGAACGCTTTAATCTTTAACTTTATACCTAATATACTTAGGAGATAACTGTATTGTATTTCAAAATTTCATGGCATCAATTGGAGATTTGATGGTCGCAAATTGAGTTTAATGGCGACGCGTTAATGGAGCCAGTAAACGGACATTTGCGACCATTAAATCGACAGTTGGTGCCGTGAAATTTTCAAATACAATACAGTTATCTCCATTCTAATGTAATCATGAGTATAGAGAAGTGTATTGCCACATGATTGACAAGATGACGTAAGCGGTAATCAATTGACAGATGAGTGAATAGTGGAAACATTCCTTCGTCTAAGAAAAAAGTTGTTTCATGTAAGACCATTAAATCGATAACTGATGCCGTAAAATTGTCAAATACAATACAGTTGTCACCATTCTAATGCATTCATGTGTATTGCCACATTATTGACAAGATGACTTTAAAAGTGGCTAAAATTCTAAAAAACATATCATGATATTGGAATTGATACCGTGAAAATTGCAGCATTGTCCAATCAGAAACCAGGATAATTAATTAACTCTATAGTATTGTTGTCAATACAACCTAAACTGTCTTTACAATATATACAGATTAATACATGGGCATTTCCATATTGGCCTGGTTATCATCCCGAGACCCCCATATTGGCCCGAGATGCAGTCGAGGGCCAATATGGGTCGAGGGATGATAACCAGGCCAATATGGAAATGCCCATGTATTAAACTATTTATTACATATTTCCGACATCTAGAAAAGAGGCACCCATATCGGCCTGAGACGAAGTCGAGGCCCATATTGGCCCGGGCCAATATGGGCCTCGATATGGAAATGATCTTGTAGTAATCCAATAACCGGTTATTTTCCGGGATGTGAAAATATGGACAGTTTACTTCCGGTCATATTGGTCATGCAAAAATGCCATTATTTTAACTAAGCATGTAATAAAAAATCATAAACTCGGCCAATATAAAAAAGAAACTAAGCCAATATCGATATTGGCTTAGTTTTTCCGATATTGACTTAGTTTTTTTTATATTGGCCGAGTTTATGATTTTATATTACCTATTATAAGATAAAATTGTATGGTTAATTAATAAATATATCATTACGTGATGATTTCCGTATTGGTCTAGTTAATAGTCCTCGGGCACCTGGAGCTACCCTCGGACTAATAACTAGGCCAATACGGAAATCATCACGTATTAATAGGTAAATATTAAACAACTACATTAGAATTATTCTTCGTGATACAGAAGTTTTCATATGTATAATATTAGTTCTACTAAGGATAGTCGATGGTCTCAACCATTATTTTGATATCAGATAGTAAATAGGGCCAGCATAAGACATCATAACAAAACAATAGTCGACTTTGAACCTATATCGAATTTCCAATATCATTTTTCGTCTGCACGCAACTGACATAATAATTTTGAAAGAAATTTCAAAAGATAGTAAAGAATTACTTGCACTTTTGAAGGCGTATAATAGACAATTTTTTGCATAATATAAAGAAAATATTAGCAAAATACTGTTATGTTATGTAGCTACATAATATATCGCCGTCAATTCGTTGTCACCCGCACTATGGTATGTCCTAATGTTTATTTACTGATACTGGTGACCTCAAGAATTTCTATCCCAGAAATATTGACATCTCAATTTATTGATTCGGAAATACATTGATTATGTTTAATCTCCAAACTGAAATTAAAGAAGAAGACATTAAAGAAATTTAATTGAATGCAAAGCTGAGTTTTGTGGAGACAGCAATTTACCGTTCATATGTTAAATACATATCGGGTATGTAACAACAGTAGAAAATCGATGGCTGTACAATAATATCTGAAATTACTATATAAATAGGGGATGTAAACTTATTCTTTAGTTGTATTGCTTGTGTTTTAACGATTTACTGTGCTTACTATTAGTATTTCTTATCATTTTCTACAGGTGCAAGATGACGACTTCTATTTGCTCAAATATTTCGTTGAATACTTATTGATTACTCAACGATGCATTTTGTCCTGTCACAGCCATGCACAAATACTTATCCATTTTCAAGCCACAACCTGGTCCCTTATTCCAGTTTATCCAAGGTACACCAGTTACCAATAAGTTTATAACAGATAAATTATCATTTATTTTGAGATTCTTGGGCATAGATCCACAATTTTACAAAGGTCATAGTTTTCGTATTGGTGCAGCTACTCATGCAGCAAATCTGGGTTTTTCTGAACCATACATTCGTAAACTAGGTAGATGGAATTCGTCTGCGGTAAATCGGTATATCCGTATAAACGCATTTAAATTATGACCTTCCTGTTTGCGGCCAGGTTATGTCTGCTAGTTAAATATAAACAGTATTTAGTTTGATATATTCATATGTATGTACATTGTACATCAGAGGCCAGGATTTGCCTGCTCTGAATGTATTACTGTAGTACAGTGCATTTTTGTAATTTTCATGAAACAAATGAATTAGCTACCATGTATTTCTACCTTGTCAATGCAATAATTACTGTCGTATACAAATTTTAATTCTTTTAAGCTGGATTTGAGGCCAGGATTTGCCTGCGCACCTTGCTACATACATTGTATTGTTGTTTTTACTCAAGAGACTGGTTGACTTACATTTCTGTAGTAAATATATTGTTTACTTTGTTA
>MJUT01052658.1:493834-512906 GCA_002080005.1 Gigantidas platifrons | reverse complement strand
TAGGTTTAATCAAAGAAGTACAGATAATTTATTTTTAGACTTTGTAGTTTTCAGACTAAAACTTTTCTTATTTGAATAACAGTTCTTTTATCAAATAAATTTTAAATCATTGATTTAAAATTTGGTATATTAAACCAATGAAATTAATCCATTCAGATCACGTGTTCGCTGATGGAATTTTCTTAAAGGGGAAAGTCACGCGTGTTGATTTACAACAACTTTTTGTTTATTTTCCCACCACCTCCCCATCTAGTCCACCTCATTCATTTTGAGGCATTGTTATATGTTGTTAATATTTGCTATTTAGACTAGGGCCATTTTTTGAGTGCCACCCCTTTTTGTTTTGGGGAATTATACATTTTGCAAGGGAGTGAAGTGTCAATGAGCAACTTTGTACTTTTATTTGATACTTGGTTTTTACTTCACTCCCTTATTTTACTAATGTTTTTATGCTTGTTAGTTTAGTTGTATTACGTCATTTATTACGTCATTTAATAAATGACATTTAACTGGAAATTATCTTGTTTTATTCTCCCAACAAAAACTAGCGGAGTTGTTACTGCGGGATAACCCGTTATATGGTCCCTATCTTATAGCAGAGAAATCCAAACCGTAGTGCAATATAAATATTTATGTTATATCGCGGTGGTCAGTTTTAATGTTGGAGGAAACCTGGAGAAAACCACAGACCTGCCTCAATTAACTGATCAACTTTATCACATTATGCGGAGTAGCCAAGAAGACTATTTTAGAAATTAAACTGAGCTTTTAAAAATCAGATTTCCCTGTAGTAAACGATGTTACTTTACTTTTAACGTATGTCAATGCATCCTGTTTTTAAATTAGAGAAATTCCTTTAACTTTTGCTAATATAATCATGCGACTCTTTTATATAATATTTCACCTGAAAATCCAATATATTCATTGGTTTAAACAAGGCCAACATTTTGAGCTAGCAAATGTCAACAGGCACATGCACTACTGTTAACTGGAGTGAAGAGAGAAGGCTTCCAAAGCAAAAATGTATGCGAATATATATATTTTTGTTCGTAAACTGTTTTTGACTTTCAAATTGTGATATTCCATCCAATGACATCGATGTCACATGATTTCTTCCATATCAGACAATCTTACATCGACATTCATATTTCAATTAGTAAAACAGTTATTACAAGTACATAACGGACATGGTACAGTTTTGCTGATTTGTGAATTAGAAGCCTTCTCCTTTTCCCATCAGATTCTCACTGTTTTCTTCCCATTGATCACATATGTAATTGATATTGTTATACTAGTATGTGTCCAGCGCCTTTAAATACATTTGTCGGTTTGTAAAATATATGCCAGAACATTATACATTGTATGAAAGGGAAGAAAGTAAAAGGAAGGAAAAAATATGTCGCAAATCATAAAATAAAATCACTCTAATAAATTAAAACAAATATATGAGATGATCGTAGAGCAGATTGCTACTACTCGTAATTACAGTCAGTCTCATGGCAACATTTTGCGCTTCTACCCTCGCAGCAATGTGTTAATTATTATATATGTGTTCGGACTCTTGATGCTTCCGTTATCTAACACTGAAATGCAATAAGATTGTCTGTTAGTTGTTATGACGAGTGACATACCTTCTGATTGTGAGTTATTATTCCCCCGATGGTATATCATCCGACCAGTGGTCAGTGCCTCGTCACTTACGTGGTTTACTAGATGTATTTATTACTGAAATTTACCGTTTCTAAGTAATGTAATAATTAATATAAAAAAACAACTAAGGTTCTCCTCTCTCAGACATAGCCTATAGGTGACGTTAGCCGATCTTGGCTATCCTGTGTATGCCCTTTGGTTTTATTGCTCCCAAAACTTTAAATTATTTGGTTTCCAAATCTTTCGATTTGAGTGTACCTGGTGCAGGTCTTTCCCGGAACGCGTCGTGCGCACTAAATTTTATATCTACGGGTTTTTTTTTAATTATCACGATAAAATCCGAAACAAAATTATTATGTGCTCTGACGTGGTGACATGTCTTCAAATGTATCTTATTTTTTCCGTGAGTTAGCACTGAAATCCAACGAGTTTGTCTATTGGTTGTTCTGATGAGTGACGTGTCTTCTATTGACTGTTGTTGTCGTGAGCTAGCTTGCATAAATGTATTAAACAAATAAATCGTAATCTTTTTTACCAAAATATTCATAATTTATATACAACCATAATGATAATAAATAGCTTTATTTTCTGAAACAAACAAAACGTATTATTTTACCTCACGGTATAAAAATGTGTTTATTGGATTATTTATAGTCACATGATCTTAGACAATTATTGATATGCTCAGTGATTACCTTATAAGTCCATCTGAACTGGTAGACAACCGACAACCCCTATTTTGCTTCGTAAGATGTGTGAAAGTAGTATTGTCATCCTCGAAAACTCGTATTTTGTTTTAAAAAGGTGTGGCAATAGTATTGTTTTTCTTTTAACTTTTGCCAACAATGTGCGTATATTATATTTATCCAAAAGTGTGTAAAATCCCAAATAAACTGCTAAATTTCCTAAAAAGAACATAATTAAGCGTCATTCCAATCAATTTTAAGGGTGTCCTTTTTCACATCCGTGCTATACTTCAAATTCAAAATTTACTGTTCTCGTTTATTACCATTCGCAAACATTTGTTTTGTACATGCAATGATTGTATTATACATTTTTTGTACTTTGCATTTTCTTGCTTTTACAAAATGTACATGTTGGTTCGTTATAAATTAATTACTAATGCCCTCGGGAAAAACAACTCTCTTCAGGTTGACAGTTATTGATATCCACCTCCTAAGAAGGCCGTAATTGTATATTGTTCATAATTTATATCTTACAATAATGTCAATAAGTAGCTTTATCAGTTTGTAAAAGGTTTCGTTTAACAATAAGATAAAAGTACATTAAGGTTTTAAAAACTTCAAGCCAATCAGACCTGATGTCGTGGGCACTAAATTTGATATCTACGTTTGTATTACTATTACTGGGTCAATACCTCTACTGGTGGACTATTAGTCCCCGAGGTTATCATCCTCCCAGTAGTCAGTGTTTCGGCACTGACATGGTTTATTAGATATATTTATTACTGAAATTTAAAGTTCCTGAATAATGTAATTATTAACAAAGCTAAGGTTCTCCTCCCTCAAGCATAGCCTAGGTGACCATAGCCGAGTTTGACTACCCTGTTTAGGCGCTTTGGTTTTATTGATCCCAAAGCTTTAAATTATTTGTCTTTCCAATCTTTCGACTTCGAGCGTACTTGATGAAGGTTATTACAGACACGCCCCGTGCGCACTAAATTTGATCTCTATGTTTTTATTAATTTGTTTTATCGGAGCAACCCGCCAGTCTCGTCTTCAGTTCATCAAAGGCGATGGAAAATATTTTAGCAAACAGTTGTAAAGCATATTTTTATAATACACCTGGCTCATACCTGGTGAAATTAAAATCATCAAAGTCAAAATCACTGGAGTCAGTCTCAACTGAATTATATCTAATAATTTACTTACCAACTCTCATTGTCGGAATATTCTAAAACTGTAAAATGTAATATTTTCACATTTATGGAGTTTTACATATATTTTTGTTTATTAATGCCCATGGTAACAGTTCCTTCTCTATCTCAATATGATTCTCAGTATCAAAATCCTTTACAATCCATGACACTAAAATATTAACATCACTCGACAATAATCATAGTATATATATAGTCTAGTTATCGAATTTTTCCTAATTTCCATCGCAACGGAATGAAATGTTGATTATTTCTGTACATATGATTCTGTCAGCATTTTGGTTCGTTACTCACTAATTACAGGTAGATCTACATGTAGAAATATATACATATCAGTAATATTAAATTCTGTCAATCAGTGTAAACTGTCATATTACTATCATAATTCTGTGGTGATCAAGACAAAATCGATAGGTCTATCTTTTCTGGTGTATATGCTGTTTCGGTAACAATTCCAACAGATATGTGATTTAACAGTAAATTGGCATACTTGGTGTGAATGAACAAGTTCTAATCGTCGAAGGAAATTGCGTCGCATAGTATAAACTTCAATATTCTAAACTTAGAAATCTTTTCTTTCGCATAGGGTGCTATGTTTGACTTTGAACTATTATAAACAACGTAGATTTTAAATTGAAAATTCTCCACGACGCGTTTCTTGAATAACCTTAATCAGGTAGGCTCAAATTAGAAAGGTTGGAAAGTCAAATAATGAGAGAGGAAAACCTTAATTTTATGAATAATTACATTATTTAGGAACTGAAAATTTTAGTAATAAATATATCTAATAAATCATGTCAGTGCCGAAACACTGACTACTGGGAGGATGATAACCATCGGTGACTAAATAGTCCACCATCAGTGGTATCGATCCAGTGATAGTAATAAAAGCGTAGATATCAAATTTAGCACACACTATGTGTTTCTGGATTAACCATCATCAGGTACGCTCAAAATCGAAAGACTGGAAATCGAAGGTGACCTATAGGACATATGCACTGTTCTTATGCATAGCGGGATTATGTGTAGAGGCTTTTTCTTGTTTTCTTTGCTTTTATTTCTTCATATGTGTAATTACTTTTAAATTTAATTCTAAATTGGGCTATTATTTTTTATCCTTCAATGAGCACTCTAGTAAGCAAATAACATGTGTCGAATACAGGTGTGCTGTATTTTGTATAATATACAAATACAGCTTCAAGACACGCCACAGGTTATAAATAGAACATACAGATCTGCCATCTTGAAAATGTGAAATCCTACATGACATATTTACAACAATACACACAAAAGTAATTAAAAAGCTTACCTTGAAAAGTTATTTTAGTTAAATTGTATCAAACTTGAAGCGTACACGAAGCCAAATAACGTCTAATCTTTACGTTTCAAATTGGAAGTCTTCATATGACGTCAATGACGTCATCTTGGATATGTTCAGTTTGTGAGTGAGCTGCCGGAGTTTATACATAGATAATTTCCTAAAAAACAGTGTTTAATCCTATAGTAAACGTTTATTTACGATTTAAAATTGCAAGAAAAATACAATACAAGTGCACTGTCGAAGCATATAGGTAAATATGTGTATTCGGCACGAGACGCGGGAAAAGGCTCGGCGATATTTTGTATAATATACGAATACAGCTTCAAGACTTACTTTGGGGCCCACGAAAGGTTTGAGGAATATTTATTTTTCTAAATTAAAAAAAAACACTACCTAACCTAAATTGCAGGATAAAAACAATATTAGTGTATTGTATAAGAATATAGAAAATATTTGTATTCGGCACGGAACTGGGGGAAAATGCTCGACTAAAGCCTCGCATTTTCCTCCCAGTTCCTTAGCCTCATACAAATATTTTCTATATTCTTCTACAATACACTAATATTGTATATATATTGAGTGTTCTGGTGTGCTCATACTTATTATTTGCTCGTCTTATGTGTTGCTTTCATGCTTGAATGAATATATGTAGAGTGAGCTCTGTCAAAACTGAACCCTGAATAAATATACAATATTAGTGTATTGTAGAAGAATATAGAAAATATTTGTATGAGGCTAAGGAACTGGGAGGAAAATGCGAGGCTTTAGTCGAGCATTTTCCCCCAGTTCCGTGCCGAATACAAATATTTTCTATATTCTTCTACAATACACTAATATTGTTTTTATCCTGCAATTTAGGTTAGGTAGTGTTTTTTTTTTAATTTAGAAAAATAAATATTCCTCAAACCTTTCGTGGGCCCCAAAGTAAGTCTTGAAGCTGTATTCGTATATTATACAAAATATCGCCGAGCCTTTTCCCGCGTCTCGTGCCGAATACACATATTTACCTATATGCTTCGACAGTGCACTTGTATTGTATTTTTCTTGCAATTTTAAATCGTAAATAAACGTTTACTATAGGATTAAACACTGTTTTTTAGGAAATTATCTATGTATAAACTCCGGCAGCTCACTCACAAACTGAACATATCCAAGATGACGTCATTGACGTCATATGAAGACTTCCAATTTGAAACGTAAAGATTAGACGTTATTTGGCTTCGTGTACGCTTCAAGTTTGATACAATTTAACTAAAATAAGTTTTCAAGGTAAGCTTTTTAATTACTTTTGTGTGTATTGTTGTAAATATGACATGATGGATTTCACATTTTCAAGATGGCAGATCTGTATGTTCTATTTATAACCTGTGGCGTGTCTTGAAGCTGTATTTGTATATTATACAAAATACAGCACACTTGTATTCGACACATGTTATTTGCTTACTAGAGTGCTCATTGCAGGATAAAACGTAATCAAGTATAAGCCGAACTTTATATACAGTCCGACAAAAGTTAAGCACCACCTGACTTGTTTCAATAATATCTTTTCTAAAAATGAACTCATTTCAAATCGGTTTGCTGTTTTCGTTACCTGTCCACACATACTTACTTACCTGTGAAACAGGTTATTGATCGATTTTTATTTATGAGTATATGACAGGGTGTGTAAAGTGCCACGTGTACTTTTCAACATTTGTGTTTGCGAACGAAAGCTAATCTTTTTGTGTAGAGTTTTAAGTTTAATTTTCTATTGGTTTGGTATGGTGTGGCGAAAATTAACCATACCAGAAAGGTGGCAAGCTGTTGGCATGCTTAACGGTGGTTTTAGTCATAGAATGGTGGCAGACCACTTCAGGATTAACCATTCCATCATTGTACGACCGATGCAGCGTTTTCGTCAAACGGGGAATGTTACTGACCGTCCACGTGCAAGGTAGACCTCGCAAAACGACGCCGAGAGAGGACCGGCTCATATCCAGACGGGCGCGGCAACGACCGTTCAGTACAGCTGGTGCACTTCGTGGTAATTTAGCGTTTGGAGTCCACATTTGCACACGCACTGTAATCAGACGCCTCCACCATCAGGGAATGCGAGCGCGACGACCCATAAAACGTCCACAGTTAACATTACGTCATCGCCATTCTCGATTTGACTGGTCACATGATCATTTCGGGTGGACTATTCGCACATGGAGACGGGTCCACTGGTCTGATGAAAATCGTTTTTTTGTTACGCCCTACAGACGGTCGTGCAAGGGTTTGGCGCCAACGAAACATTTCATTTCAGGACAACCACATTTTGGGCACAACTGCTTTTGGGGGTGGGGGTATAACTGTCTAGGGTTGTTTTACCTTTGACTGTAAGTTGGACTTGTACGTTCTTGATGGTAATCTGACATGCCAAAATACTGTGACAATGTGCTCGCTCCACGCGTAGTCCCCCATTTCGACAATCATGCGTTGGCTGACAGGCCAATGTTCATGGACGACAACGCTAGGCCACATAGAGCCCGAATTGTACAACATTTGTTACAGCAAGAGGCTGTTCAGACAATTCCATGGCCTGCGATGTCGCCAGACATGAACCATATAGAGCATGTATGGGACTTTATTGGCCGAAAAATTAACCAACGCAATCCAAAATGTCAAAATGCTGACGAATTAAGAACTGCTATCTTACAGGAGTGGCAACAGTTCCCCCAAGAACGGCTTAGGCGTCTTGTGCGAAGCATGACGAGGCGTGTTACAAACTTCACAATAAACGCGGTGGATATACTCATTATTGATTTTTATGCCTTTCACATACGCACAATAGATGCATTTAAAAGTTCTTAAAATCTGAAGACTCTGCATTTTAATGCAATGTTAAAAACTTCCATCAAAGACAAACTGGTTTTACGTTTTTCAGGCGCCTGTTTTGAATCCCATGTTTGCCACTTCATAGTCACGTCTTTCAGGATGATAAATACTTCGTAGATTGGTAATTTTAGAGCCCTTGGTGTAGTCTTTTAAGAAGTGTAAGAAAAATGGTGATATCTATTTTATTGTTTTAACAGTATTGATGTAAAAAAAATATAGGATGGTGCTTAACTTTTGTCGGAGTGTATATATACAGTCCGACCAAAGTTAAGCACCACCTGACTTGTTTCAATAATATCTTTTCTAATAATGAACTTATTTCAAATCGGTTTGCTGTTTTCGTTACCTGTACACACATACTTACTTACCTGTGAAACAGGTTATTGATCGATTTTTATTTATGAGTATATGACAGGGTGTGTAAAGTGCCACGTGTACTTTTCAACATTTGTGTTTGCGAACGAAAGCTAATTTTTTTGTGTAGAGTTTTAAGTTTCATTTTCTATTGGTTTGGTATGGTGCGGCGAAAATTAACCATACCAGAAAGGTGGCAAGCTGTTGGCATGCTTAACGGTGGTTTTAGTCACAGAATGGTGGCAGACCACTTCAGGGTTAACCATTCCATCATTGTACGACCGATGCAGCGTTTTCGTCAAACGGGGAATGTTACTGACCGTCCACGTACAAGGTAGACCTCGCAAAACGACGCCGAGAGAGGACCGGCTCATATCCAGACGGGCGTGGCAACGGCCGTTCAGTACAGCTGGTGCACTTCGTGGTAATTTAGCGTTTGGAGGCCACATTAGCACACGCACTGTAATCAGACGCCTCCACCATCAGGGAATGCGAGCGCGACGACCCATAAAACGTCCACAGTTGACATTACGTCATCGCCATTCTCGATTTGACTGGTCACATGATCATTTCGGGTGGACTATTCGCACATGGAGACGGATCCACTGGTCTGATGAAAGTCATTTTTTGTTACGCCCTACAGACGGTCGTGCAAGGGTTTCGCGCCAACGAAACATTTCATTTCAGGACAACCACATTTTGGGCACAACTGCTTTTGGGGGTGGGGGTGTAACTGTCTGGGGTTGTTTTTCCTTTGACTGTAAGTTGGACTTGTACCTTCTTGATGGTAATCTGACAGGCCAAAATACCGTGACAATGTGCTCGCTCCACGCGTAGTCCCCCATTTCGACAATCATGCGTTGGCTGACAGGCCAATGTTCATGGACGACAACGCTAGGCCACATAGATCCCGAATTGTACAACATTTGTTACAGCAAGAGGCTGTTCAGACAATTCCATGGCCTGCGATGTCGCCAGACATGAACCATATAGAGCATGTATGGAACTTTATTGACCGAAAAAATAACCAACGCAATCCAAAATGTCAAAATATTGACGAATTAAGAACTGCTATCTTACAGGGATGGCAACAGTTCCCCCAAGAACGGCTTAGACGTCTTGTGCGAAGCATGACGAGGCGTGTTACAGAACTTCACAATACACGCGGTGGATATACTCGTTATTGATTTTTATGCCTTACACATACGCACAATAGATGCATTTAAAAGTTCATAAAATCTAACTTTTGTCGGAGTGTATATAAAGTCCCAATGCAGGAAACTTTTGTTAATTTATATACCAGTTTATGTTGAACACCTGTCTTCTTCGAACATAAAAGGTGGTCCCAAAGATGTCATGTGTCGACATGCTTCATTGTATCATGTGCTATGGTCCATGTTTGCATGTTGTAAATTATGACATAATACATGTTTATTTGTTAAACTGTTTGTCCGATTTAAATAAATACTTGACTTGTTTCTGCATTTTGAATTTCCGAGCGGAATAAAAAAAAATCATAAACTTTGTTGAGGATCTTCCATTGAACATATCTACCAAGTTTGGTATCAATTTGCTCACTTGTTTGAAGAAGATTGAAATGAAATAGTTCCCGAACTACGACGGTGTCGGTCGCAAAATGATGGAAATAGCTCACATGAACCTTTGAGTCAGGTGAACCACAAAATGTTGCAAGATACAACCAGTCTCACTTTACAAATACAAATACACAATTTAATAACTATAATAAAAAGAAAATCACCATCAGAACAATTCTTAAATACATGGCCACTCGTTCTCCTGGATAGACACAGACAGTTCAATGAAAATGTGCAATGGGTAAGTTAGTTTTTTGAAATGGATAGGTCGTGTAAGTGTTTTTCATTTGTGAGTAATATACCGACCATGACATATAACTGTGCAAGCAGTGTTGTTGAAAAGAATGCCTAGTATTAGTATTTATTCTTCATGACACAAATTTTGTCTTTTGAAAAATAATAATAGTTCTCCAACACAGATCTGATCATTGAAATGTTAGATAGTACACAAAGCCATCGTAAGACATAATAGGGAAACAATAATCAACCTTGGCACAAAATCTACTTGTCAGTATCATCTCTCGTCAGTTGGACTTTAATGAAGTGACAGAATATTTTTCAACAAGGTGTTGATATCTTCCAAAAATATACATTTCTCTATATGGATTCTTGTAAAGCTTTAGTAAATATAAAGTGGTTTAGTCATTAGTTTCCTCCTTAATCGGAAAATTCATTGATAACACGAATGAATCTCCTGGTTGTCGAAATGAGTGTTTTCGTAAATAACTATAGGATTACCGTAATTCTAGGAAATTGTCAGTTCTTTGATTAGACACACACAGCATTTTAACTTTTACAATAAAAAAAACCAATGTTATATTGATTGATTGATCGATTGATTGGTGATTAACACCAACTTTAGCAGTATTTCAGCTATATCGTGGTGTGAACAAATTGTATTTATTAACTTAGAACAATGTTACATGTATGTGATCCTTGTCTGCATATACAACAACATGAAGGAAACACAAACACTGATTTGCTTTTTAGATCTTAAATACTGATGTTGGTCGAGCATTCACACAAGATGTTTGTGAACTCGCAATGCATTTTTTAGTCATATAACGATACACGAAACGGGCAAATTAAAGGCTTATAGTATTTATTTCTAATTGAAAATTATATATAATTGAAATAGACTGCGTCCCGTTATGGAACGTGAAAGGTTAAGCTTCCAAATTGGAAAGTGTTTGGCAAAATGGGTGGTGGGAGTTGTCCATTCCTTTGATATCATGAACTTGAAATTGTACTAGTCAATATAAATCTACACTCATTACATTGGATGAATTACTGTAAAAGAAACATCTCCCTCCTACATAGATGACATTATCTTGGATTAGTTGTACGCTTGGTATTTTTTCTCTGCTCTCCTGGTTTTGGTACATGTATTTAATTGTCCAAATGATTCGGATAAATTAGCATAGCTATATATATGTTAGAAACAGATATGAGCATCCAGTGCGCTGTAAACATTTGTATCTTACCATGTAGTGTCTATATGCTTAATACAAAGGCGTGGTTATTAATCTGATCGTAAATTAATTTACGATTTAAACTTATATTTTCGATTACAATCGGAAACTGGGATTTTCGTGCGAAATACCAGGGATTTCTATCGAAAACTCCTGTTTCCGTGCGAGAAACATAGTACCGGTACATTGTCGCCATTGTTTGTGACTATCGCGAGCCATATCTAAAATACAAATATAATAAAAGATTACATTTTGATCACAATGGCTATTTGTCATGGTACATTTGTAAATTGGCAATTCATTAGTTATAAATAATTTACAATAATACATTAGAATCAATTAGGATTAACGACATTATCCGCCGATTCTCCAGTTGTATGTAAATATGTCGTGGGGCAAAACATGTTTTCCTTCAAACATTGATTTTTATTCAATTCCCAAAAGTATTTTAAAATTCATTAAGTACGACGGTAAATCTATTACTTTATAACCAATAATACAGAAGTGATAGACGTGTTTCCACCATTTGAGATATTCGTTGTCTGTAACATATTTAAATTAGCTTTGCTCTGATACAATATACAATGACTTTTTCCCGAACTCAAAATATTCGTGTCGTGTAGCCCTTCAGTAGTCATTTATATTCAAAATGGCAACTTAAAAGAATAAAATCTACATGACAATTGCAAGATTAAACTAATAGACATGTACAATACACCATAGGCTTTTTGGAGACATTTTGTTGAAATGTGGATCTATTAGAAATGAGCAATTTTCAAAAGTGTTTATATGAATGTAAAAAAAACAGGCAAAAATATTTCAATACAATGGCTTTGAATAGTTTACATGTAATATTTATCGAATTGTTGTGCTAACATGGAATTCGATTTACGCAATGGTTTTTGTGTATTAATGGTCACCATGAGATACCAGTATTCACCTTATATAGGTCTGAAAATTAAACTCAACAGTGTTATTATTAGATTTTTGAGCAGACATGTTTTGTTCTCCCTCGATGGGATTCGGCCTCACACCTATGATATACTACAGCATCAATATTGCTTAGTTTTATGCCCAGCGCCCTAGACAACTCGGCCACATCTGCTATATTAAAATATAGCTTCAATAGTCGATGTGTTATACAACTGTTGAGGTGTTGCAATACGACTGGGGCAACTGAAAACCGATATTCAACAAGAGAAAACGGAAAAAGAAAGCAAAAGATCGTCTCTTTTATCATACACTTATGTCTTTCATAATTACCTAAATATAGGAATATGTCTAGCTAGAGCTGTCCCCTTATTTTGTTTAGGATGTTTTATAGATACATGTATATTAATTTGCATATTTAAATTAGAGGTTTCGTTGGTTATTCAAGCAGTTTGGATTCAATCAAATTTATAGGTTTATGGGGAGGGTGCTTTTTATTCATATTCTCCATACGAGTCTATATTAAACAATTTCCTATGTTTGGAACAAACTTGGATTTCCGATTGACAAAAACATACATGACCGAGAACCTGAAAGATTGTGTGGGCCTTTGTATATTTACCGTGGATTTGTCGAAGGTCATAACAAGCCAATTAGGGTACTTTTTCTTTTTCTTTATTAATCGCATATCTGTATTTCACAGGCAGATCATGACATATCGGAAACTACTTTCAATGTATTACATAAGAATAGCTGATTGTGAGGTTGAGGACTTTGCTTTGGTCTGTGTCGCATTATCCTCGAGACCTCAGATGCAGAGGAATATGTATGAATTCCAAGTCCACAAGTTGCTCCAGTGTTTAAAAACTTTCAGGACTCAAGATAACGCTTGCCTAACACTTCTTGAATATCGATGAAATTCTGGAATCCCAAATGCAGATGCCATTGCTTTCCAGCGATATGGCACTATATGAAAATGCCTAGGATGTCTTGAGTAGACATGTTCATAATAGGGCCGTTAGACAAACCATTAGATGAAATGCGTCGGTCATAGACCAAGGAGACTGACTGCCATTCAATACATCATTTAACTCATTGGTCGTTTTGTAATCTGTATTCAAGACAGAGGGGGGTGGGTATGCATGTACCAAAGACCGATTTTTTTTTATATTTTAGAATGTCTGTTCCTTTATGTGCACTATGGTTTGAAATATGAAACCGCCAAAATACAAATTTTGAATAAAACAAAGAAACATCAAATTAATTAATCAAACTTGGAGTGATTTTGCAATGTTTTATTTGGTTCATGTCCATTCATATAGTTAGCTGATGTATATTTATTACCTCTCAGTAGTTTGGATTCAATGAGAATTACGACAGGAAATACATTTGTTTTTCTGTGCAGACATGAACAAGGACGAATTGGATCGTTAGCTGTTAATTAAGAAGAAATGAAATGAAATTTTAACAATTAGGAACACTCTGATTATTTGTCTTCTTCTCAAGCCAATATTATAAATATGAAAATTTACGATATCTTAATAATTGATTATAATTACATTACTTCCGTTTTTCATTGAAATGTTACAATATGATTGGTTATGAAGTGGTCACATGATTATAAAAGAGATGTTTCACATCCCAATGAAACTCAAACCCGAACTTGCACATGCCTCCATGATGACGTCAGATGTAGTAGTAATTTCCAACAGCAAATAATCTAACACAAATAAAATTCACAACGAAAAATTCAACTATATTAAATTATGGTGTGATTTAAATATAATTATAAGAACTGAATGCATTCTTTTGAAGTTTCATTGGGAAACTTCAAAAGAATGCATTCAATTCTTAAAAGATGAAACTAAAATACAATAATTATTTGTGCACGATTACTGGACATTATAGGGTTATTGTGTGTAATGCCACTTTCAACAATATTTCAATTATATGTCTGGACATTATATGAATATTTTGAATACAGTTAATTGGTGAACAGATTATTTAAATCAATAGTAATATTTTACTAAATAATAGGTACAAGTATTCTTTTAAGTAAGGTCAGAAGGTACCAAGAGGTGATAACATTAAAAACAATAAATCGATAGAAAATGGCAAATCCTTGGTAGAAAAGACAAAAAGTCATGGTCATACACATTTAAAAAATAATGAACAGAAAACTGATAAAAGAGCAATACAACTCCATGCCAAAACCCCAAAAAACTGCAGGTGAACTCAGATGCTCTGAAATGGCACCCTGTTGTCCATTGTCAAAATATATTAAATAGAAACCATATACAAGGTGGTGATATAATCTTATGATAAGAACAACATATTTTTGGTCATTTGGGAGAGAGATACTCCATACCGACCATCAAATTAGTCATGGCGAACATAAAATGTTCCAAGAGAATACTTCAACCTCACATTTAGAAATCCCTGTTTGAATAACATCTTGGTAAGCAGTAATCCTCTATCTAGAAAATCCAGACACTTTGTTACATACATTTGTATGTTGGGGCTACTGGCCATGGGATGTTTCTTTGAAAGGGAAATTCATAGTTAGAAATATTGAAATCATCTCTCTTGTATAATTTGGATCTCATTTGATTAAGATATTATCCATCTGACATAAAGTGTTGGTTTCTGTACAAATATTATGTGGTTAAGATGCCTTGTGTATTTGGTGAATTTGTGCATGTCCAAGAATTAGTTATAATTTTTTGTGAAAAGAGACAAAGTTTGAACAAACCCCTATTTTTTTGCAAAGCCAATTAAAATGTTAGTCGGGACCATATGTACATCTACAATAAATATATGCAAATATCCAGCAAACAGAAAATAGACACGGACACACACCTTGGTGACTGACCACCAACGCCAGGTTCGTTTTAAGCGAATAGCCAGTAGAAAACAGACAGAGCACTAATCTCTGTAACGGTAATCTGTCCACAATACCTGCAGAAGGTAGCCAGACATTAAAACTCAATAACTAACCAACAGAAAATAGTCATACATTGGAATTTGGAGGAGTATTTAAACCGATGGACAATAAGCCTCTATCTGTCATTGAGTAATAAAAACAGAGGAATTAAGCCCTCAGACTTAAATGTGTGAATCTAAGTGGAGAAAGAGACACAAGAGCATGAACACAAGCTCCACGCCTCCATCCATCAAACTTAATATGATAATCACTCAACTGCTGCAATGGCATAGAGTATCACTGAATGTGTAAAACAGATCAGGGGAAAAAAACCATTCTTTGCAAAGTCATCATCAGTACTAAAGTAGCAATGTAGTTTAAAATAACTTTCTAGTCCAATAGAATGTACAATGTAATATAATTGCAAATAATTCCGGTCCTGAAAATGCCACAGAGCCGATCAGATCAAGATGAACTAGGAAGAACTGTTTTAGATACCTAAAACTTATGTCTCCCCTTAATGCGGCCATCTGTACAACAATAAGTTACACATTATGTGTTGAATGATACTATTTAAAAAATAATTATTTGACCTTGAGGTCAAAGGTCAAGGTCCCACAAAGGTCATTACAGTATGTGACACACCGCGTTATGGTCATGCACCCACATACCAAATATAATTGACCTAACTGGAAAGACAAAAAAGTTATGGTCCGGACAAGCTTCGCTGAGAAGAAGCAGAAGAAGCGGAAGTGGAAGAAAAAATCAGACTAAAACAATATGTCTCCCTTCGTTCGAAGGGGAGACATAATTACTCATGAGAATGACAAATTCTCTTTCAAATGACCCATGGGTGAGGAATGGAGAGTCTCAAACAAAGTGTAATTAATGGTAGGATAATAACAATGAACTCAAAGTGTACTGTTTTCACATTGATTTGGGTGTTGAAAAACAATGAGATATTTAAAACCGGCTTGGGTTTAAGTTTATGTTGTTTAACAATATTTTAGCTATAACATGGCGGTATGCTTGATTGGTGGAGGAAACAAAAGTACCCGGAGAAAACCATCGACCTGTCGCAGGTCACTGACAAACTTATCACATAGTGTTGTATCGAGTAAACCTCGCCATGAACGGGATTCTAACTCACTACTTTAGTCGTGATAGACACTGATGGCATAGATAGTTGGAAATCCAACTACCATACGATCACGACCACAACAATCCCTAGTATCAAAGTATAATAAGCAGTAGGCTACTGATGATGAACACAAAGTGTACTGTTTTCACATTGATTTGGGTGTTGAAAAACAATGAAATATTTAAAACATATTTGTTTTCACTTTATAAGAGTATTTAATTCCTTTAATAATAAAATCTATAAAATGAGCCACTCAGTCACTCCCGTCCATGTCTACTTCTTCTATTGCCATACTACTACTATCGGCTAATGCCGATTCTTCTAAAATGTCTTTCTCTTCACTTCCTGTCTGTGATATTTCTAATTTTCCTGGAATAGTAAATTCTGGAACATCATCAAAATCGTCTGCAAAAAATAATATAGTTATTTGAGAGTGTCAGAGATTTTAATTTATTTTGTTACATAATTTAACAACGAATCAAAAAAGGTTAGGTACAAACCGAAACATCATAAGTTTAAATGTAAATAGTGAAAATAAAATGCGAGTTGACATTAGATTGATGAAAAAAATGAAGATACTGTATCTAGGACATGGTTTATATATATGGAATCAGCCGAGGGGATTTAATGGTTCGTAATAATGCTAAGAAAATTGGTGTTAATGTAATAATGCTGTGAGGTCGAATACCGCACAGAGAAGAACAAAATATATGTCAGTTAAAATTCTCACTCTAGCACCGTAGAGTTGACTGTTCAGAGGTTTATATAAATAAAAACATCTAATACAGCCCGGTATCCTTGTAAGATCCAGTGGGGTAGATACTTTGTATTATATTTGCTCAAGAAAATTATAATCATAAAGATCATTCTAAATTCTGTTACTCTGGTCTACAACCCATTATAAACAAATTCCTCCTTCAACTATTGCTACAGGAAAAACATATATATCAGTAATCAGTACTCTATATATAAAAAGACTGTCATAATTTTTTAATACTAAGTTTATTGGGCGATTTACAAAATAACTGGCCATTTGTAAAAAAAAAGTACCAAACTTTCTCAAATAGGAATATTTGTTAGGCCATAAAAAGTTAATTTCTTGGTTCTCAGGCCCGCCCGCATGTGGAAATTCGTTGCCGCATTGCCGATTTTATTGCAGAAATAGTAAAAAAAAATAATTTAAATGCGGTAGCAGTCCGTATGGAAAAAACAACCGCATCCGTTTTTTCTCTTATATCGTGTGGTCGGTGAAACGCTTTAAAACGCATCATGCTTAAATGAGATTTAAAGCATCGATATGACAATGTATAAATAAAAAACGTGTTTCCGTTTGACATTTAGACAAAATGTCAATCGTTTCTGTGCAAATTCCGCACTAATGTTTGCCAGTTTTACCAGGGAACATAATAGGGGGGCTTCTCCAAAGCTTGTACCTTATTGGAATTGTTTACAGAGATAACAAAAAAATGGTACGTTGGGACCAGCGGATTGGACTTTTCCATAAAAATTAACCACTTGTGATGTTTCTGCCACCATCGGAAGAAATAAAATTGAAATTTTCTATAAAGTAATGAAAAGTTTTATACATTGCCATATTTTTCACACACAAAAAAAGAAGAAAAAATGCTTCCCTCATCACTTTTTACAGCAGTAAAAGGATAAAAAAAAGTGCCGCCCTCCCTCATCAATTTTGATAAAAAAGGGCCTGAGAACCAAGTAATTAATTTTGCATGGCCTTATCAATCCTTATTTATTGCAGTTTAAGAGTGTTTTTTTTTAATGTGATTATGAATTAAAATTAAACCATGTAACACACAACTCCTCAATATTTACACAAACATTTTAAAAATATTCTAAATATTTTAAAAAGATATTTCCCCATTATTGACCTTCAGAGAACAATTCATTACAACAAAAGAATACAGAAAATATGTTTGATGTACCATGAAACTTGTCTAAACTGAACCCTGAATAAAACAGGAATCCTGTTTAAACCAAACCTTAAATCAAGTCTAAACAAGATGTTGCACGCTACGTCGTGCTAAGAATACCCCCACTCAAAAATTCTAAGTCACACGGTAAACAGGAATCCTGTTTAAACCAAACCTTAAATCAAGTCTAAACAAGATGTTGCACGCTACGTCGTGCTAAGAATACCCCCACTCAAAAATTCTAAGTCACACGGTAAACAGGAAGTAGATGTGCAGTAAACCTGGAAAGGGGAGACACGGTACAAGTCACCATGCCAAAGCCACATATCAACTAGAACTGTCCGCATAGCGGGACTAATACCCCCCGCTTCACTCTGACTGTGTCCAAGATTATTGAAAACTAAGTCTACACGGAAAATATATTATTTGTCAAATTATAATGTTTAACACATTCAACAAAAATAAAAACATCGTAGCATAAAAACTGCAAGAGGAGTTGCACGGACAAACCATGTACCCTTTCAGCCAAATTCAAAAATTAAAAAAAATAACTAAGGCCTTTTTTGTCAAAATTGATGAGGGAGGGTGGCATTTTTTTTTATCCTTTTACTGCTGTAAAAAGTGATGAGGGAGGCATTTTTTCTTCTTTTTTTGTGAAAAATATGGCAATGTATAAATCTTTTCATTACTTTATTGAAAATTTCAATTTTATTTCTTCCGATGGTGGCAGAAACATCACAAGTGGTTAATTTTTATGGAAACGTCCAATCCGCTGGTCCCAACGTACCATTGTTTTTATCTCTGTAAACAATTCCAATAAGGTACAAGCTTCGGAGAAGCCCCCTATTATGTTTCCTGGTAAAACTGGCAAAAATTTGTGCCGAATTTGCACAGAAACGATTGACATTTTGTCTAAATGTCAAACGGAAACACGTTTTTTATTTATACATTGTCATAATGATGCTTTAAATCTCATTTAAGCATGATGCGTTTTAAAGC
>MJUT01052658.1:439602-480619 GCA_002080005.1 Gigantidas platifrons | reverse complement strand
TCAGTAATGTTCAGAATCTGTTCAGAATTTTCAGCAATTTTAAGAATGTTCAGAATCTGTTCAGAATTTTCAGCAATGTTCAGAATCTGTTCAGACTCTGTTCAGAATTTTTAGCAATTTTCAGAATCTGTTCAGAATTTTCAGTAATGTTCAGAATCTGTTCAGAATTTTCAGCAATTTTAAGAATGTTCAGAATCTGTTCAGAATTTTCAGCAATGTTCAGAATCTGTTCAGAATTTCTAGTAATTTTCAGAATTTTCAGACACTTTTCAGAATTTCTAGCACAAAAACTGGTCTGTTCAGAATCTCTTGACTTTGTAGTGTATGAAAGGATATAGATATGTAAATAAACATGAGACTATGAAAGGATATAGATATGTAAATAAACATGAGATTATGAAAGGATATAGATATGTAAATAAACATGAGACTATGAAAGGATATAGATATGTAAATAAACATGAGACTATGAAAGGATATAGATATGTAAATAAACATGAGAGACTACAGAACATTACACTTAAACACAAAGTAAAGGAACTGTGGTTTGTTGTTGTTACATCAGTTCAACTTGTAATACAAGATTTCATTTAAATACTGGTGATAGTTGATGAAAGACGCAAGTGAAATTAAACTCAAATGAATAGTATTTCAATCTGTAATCAGTTCTCTACCACATAAAATGTAAATTGATTTTTTTAAATTTTATTTACTGTAGATCAGTGATGGGACTTATGCCTCAGTAAAAGAACCATCACAATTGTATGACACACCCAAAGATCAACCTCTTATAGACTTTGGTGCTGAAGGGGGCTATGATAATCGGGAAGGTCAGGTTTATGATAACAAAGGTACATATTGTAAGGTCAAGAAATACATTTATAATTTTTGAACAGTTTTCATTGGGGGTGGGGGGTTGTGGAGTTTAGCACCACTTTCAACTATATTTCAATTATATTGTGGCGGTCAGTCGGTTTTAATGGTGTAGGAAACTAGAATACCCAGGGAAAACCACAGAGCTGCCGCAAGTCACTGACAAACTTGATCACATAATGTTGTATCATGTGTGGTGATAGACACTGATTACATGTGTAATTATAACTCCAATTACCATACAATCATAACCACACTTGCCTCTTCATTTGGTATTCTTACCTTCTGGTCCTGTGTATATTGTTAGTATACAAATGTACAGTCAATCCTGTATTAAGAGGTCACCTTTTAGACAATGAAATAGTGACCATATAAGACTTCTTAAAAGAGGTACAATTCATATGAAATTTTTATGCCAGGTGAAGATTTTTTTATTTATTTTTGGTGTTTTAACGCCACTTTCAACAATATTTCAGCTATATCATGGCGACCAGTTTTAGTGGTGGAGGAAGCCGGAGTACCCGGAGGGAACCACCGACCATGGGCAAGCAACCGGTAAACTTTATCACTTGCGGCTGCGATTCGAGTGCACCCTTTTTTGTAATTTAAAAAGCCGGGCGCGAACCCACGCCGTATTGGTGATAGACTTGTATGAGTTGTTAGATCCAGCGACCTAACTCATTGAACCACCCGGGCCCCACTGCTAGGTGAAGAAAAAGGTGACATTTTAATACAGGTGACTGCTTGATAGAGGTGACCACATGGGCAGGTTAGACTGTAATTTGTTACATGATAGTATTAATCTTTAAATCCATTCATTTACATAGATTATCTTTTAATATTTAATCAAATCTAATTCATCACAGTTGGAAAAGAATATAATTTTGTGATATGTATTCTTTCACTGTTATGTTATGCCTTCATATAATCACAAATATTTGTTTGGTCTGTTTTTTAGTTCAGTTATCTTATGAACACAACTCATTTATGTTCTTGACAGATTGGATTTTATGAACAATTTCTGGAACTCATCACACTTGGCTTGGCTTGTCATTCAGAGAACTTAAGGATGAAGTGAGAACAAATCTTGGGAAACTTCTGAAGAGCTTTCTGTTATTTAAGTGTGTCTTTCCCTGCTAAACATCTGTTGTGTTCATATTTGTCAATTTTACCTAAACAATTTTTTTAATGAAGAAAATACTTTATAAATTTTATTTTAATTTCAGAATCAGTATTCAATGGAAATACTGAATTTAACACCAATGTTTATGACAACAAAGAAAATGTTATGGAAGAACCTACTACTAATGGAGATCCATTTAACATGGGTAAATATACATGTAATCATGTCAAATGACTATATTTCTATTTAATGTAAATTTGACATCATCTTCTCGTTGACAATTAACTTGTTCTCGCCATGATATAGCTGAAAAATTGCGGAGTAGGCATTAAACCACAATAACTCACTCACTCGTAAATTTAAAGTTTGTTTGAAAAGGTTCCCATACACTAATATGTCTTCAACCATGCAATATATTCAAATAAAAGACCTTTCTAACTACCTCAGTGATGTAATGATAAACATGTGTGCCTCAAGTAATGTACAACATTTGATATATGGTTGGATTAAACCAAAAACTATAAACATAAGGAGTAAATAAAATGTGTCTTAATGAAGTGACATGTCTATATATGAAATGTTTTCAGTGAGCTAGCACTAAAAAAAAACAACTCGGATAAAACTGCTGTAAGTAAGATAACAAAAATAGTCATTAAGCCTGTCATATGATATGTTAAAATTAACAAAGCATCTTTCAAAAATACGCCTCAAGTGCAGTAGATCACGGCTTCGAGCCTCGGTCTGGTCAAACCAAAGACTGTAAAATTGGTGTTTGTTGCTTCTCCCCTAAGTACGCAGCATTAAGGAGTAAGACTAAAGACTGGTTGGCTCGGAATCAGAATAATGTGTCCGAGTGGTGCGACATTTCTATCCGCGGACTGTTGTCAGTGAGATAGTCATATAAAAATCCAACTAGGCATGCTGGTCTAGTACAAAGTGGACCTTATCATTATTATCTCATTAAAAATTAATTTGTTCCCGCCATGATATAGGTGAAGAGATTGCTGAGTTGGCGTTAAACAACAATCACTCACTCACTCTTTCAAAAATATGCCATTCATGGAGGATTTTGAAATACTTTGAGAAAACCCCTCATCCTAGTAACTAATGAGTACATCATATCATGCATCCTCACAAAAAACTGAGAAAACAAAATTCTGCGCATGAAATAAAAAGCTTGAAATATTGGTTTTTCAAAAGAATTTGACATCAACTTTGATAACTACATGTAAAATGTATTCATCAAAAGTATTGATGTCCATTGAGTGATTTATTGATTGCTGTTTAAAGATAACAATATTTTTAAGACAAATATGGGTGATTTGTTGAATATAATAAGATATTATATTGCCAAAATTGTAGATCCTTTCCAGTCAGAACTTCCAAACACAGGGGAAGACCCAGTACTCCCTAAACGACAGTTTCCTCCAGCCGAAAGCATGATAGTCCATGAACCAACACGACCTGAAGTTCCCGAAAGACCACAACATAAAATACCAGAAGAAGAAGAAGTTGCTAAGTCTACTATAGCACCTTTGTTTGAGACATGGTATCACGGTGCACTGCCCAGAAAACAGGTAACATCATATCATTGTCTTAGTCATATAACTACACCTTTGTTCTGGTTAGAGACATGGTATCACGGTTCACTGCCCAGAAAACAGGTACCATATATCATTATAAAAGTAATAAAACTACGGCTTTGTTCAGGTTATAAGGTACTATACTCTTATCATCATAAAGATGCAGGTAATTCAAACCTCACAAACAATTATAAGACAAGCTGCATCATTTTACAGGTAAGGGCTGGAACATATACAGTTAAACCTGTCTAAATGGCCACCTGCTGTAAATAGCTGGTTCAAAACCCACCTGACTTGCTTAACATATTATGTTAACTCAAGTTTACATGCTATTACATCAGTAATGAGAGTCAGCTGTCAATTAAAAGTTTATCCCATCGTACAATTTACCGTTGTTTAGTGGACAGTTTTCATTCTAGACTTGAAAAAAATCATAAGAAATTCACTTTGAGGTGTTCTCAAAGCATGATTGTGCTATTATTAGTAATCGAATTATTGAATAATTAACTACCTGTATATATATATATAGACAATATACTTATATTGTCGAAAAATATATAATTTATTTTTACGAGTTTTAGAAACAGATAGAAAAGTGAGTCTATGGTGAGCTTTTATGCCTTGTTATCACAGCGGGTGTAAATGAAATTTATTTTTGCATAAACAAACATCATTCTAATCGTTTTTAATGGTGTCCTCTATGATGTCAGTACTTACCATCTCTCCATGAATCAGGTAGCAGAAAATATATATCTTGGTCAGTGACCGTATATAACCAAAAGTTATTCAGTCAATGCAATATGACTGCTCAAATAGAACCATTGCAAGATAAATTGTGTTTATCCTTCAATGTCAGACAATATTATATCAGATTAACATGAAAAAAAGATGATGACACACATACAAGTCATTCAAAAGAAATTTTGAGGGCATCATATTCGTGTTCTGCATTAATACCTAGTAATTGTTGAGTGATTACACTCTACATAGAAATATGGTGACCCTAAGACTTTGTATAGTCAATGATTATATATCACACAAAAAATATACAGTCAATGCAATTTGACTGTTCAAATCGAATGATAGTAGAATGAATAAAATACAAGAAAATATAAATATATTGGGTTGACGCTATCTATAATATCATATTTCACTTGTGACAGATCTGTGGTTTTCTACTGATACTCCTGTTTCTTTCACCAATAAAACTGACCATCACAATATATAACTGAAATATTGTTGAAAGTGGTGTTAAACACCTAACACAAACCATATCATATTTCCTGGCAACCAAAAAGAAGTGATGATCAGCAAATAGCTCTGCCATAAAACTTATAAATCTTTGTATTTGTAGACAGAAACAATTCTACAAAAAGATGGTGATTTCCTTGTGCGGAAAAGCTCTAGTGACCAAAATCAGTATGTTCTGAGTGGTAGACAGAATGGTGTGATAAAACACTTGTTATTGGTAGACCCAGATGGTATTGTAAGTAAACTCATATATTCCACAATTTTATATATCAGACATTGTTGAAAGTGGCATTAAACACTATTACTCCCTACATACAAAGAAAAGGTACCCAATATCTACAACATAGTTTAATAGGTTACAAATAAATACCCTCACTAAAGTTGTGAGTTCGACCTCCGTTCATGGCGAGGTGTACTCGATGAAACGTTATGTGATAAAGTTTGTCAGTGACTTGTGACAGGTCGCTGGTTTTCTCCAGGTACTCTGGTTTCCTCCATCAATAAAACTGACTTCCACGATATAACTGAAAAATCGTTGAAAGTAGCGTTAAGCACCATAAACCCAACCCAACCCTCACATTTAAACATCCCTTTATAAATATAGACCTCTTTTTTTGTTTCAATGTAAATGCTATGTGCAATTTTGAGTTGAGAAGAGCAACAAACAAATGGTGACACTCACAAAGCAAGTTATATTAGGAGTCCTCGAAATGAGGAGCGGTGCTCATCTTGACGACTGTATTAGATATGTAAATTCTCCCGATTATAAGCAAAAATACTTTGTAATGTGATGCAGTTTTCACTTTCCAAATCTTTAGCTCACCTGACCCACCTGATGTCAGCTGATCGTTTTAAGCATTATGTTGATGTGTTAAAATTTGTATTGTTGGAATATAGTGAAAAACAAATAATGCCACACTATCGGAACAGTTCCAACATATAACTGAAAAATTGTAGGCAAAATCAATCCCCCTCAACACACATATACATGACCGCTCACTTTCCTGGCTTTAGTTCAAGCACATAGTAATTCAATATTTCAGATTAAAAACAATACTTTTCACCTAATAAAGTGACTTCTTGTATTAAATATTTGTTATATTTTTCAGGTGCGAACCAAAGATCACACATTTGAAAGTGTTCCTCATTTGATTAAATATCATATGAAACATGGACTACCTATTATTTCACAGGAGAGTGAACTACACCTAATCAGGCCAATCAGCAACTACTATAGTAATTGTTAGCCAATCAGAAATTTATTTTTCATACCAATCAGAACTGCATGTAACTTAAAAGTTTATAGAAGGGAATCAATCAAGGACAAGCATCAGTTGTCCAATCATATAAAAGCTAAAAGTAAATTACAAAGAAGACAATATTTAATCATGAGATTTACAGATATATATGATTTTTTAGGTTTGAAAATATAAATTTGATCAATGTTGAATTTCTGAAGTTAAACAGGATGTAATCTATTTCAGATTAACTATTAATCAACCAAGTTTGTTTGTTTATAAACATTAACATACTGGACTGTTCTGTAAAGTTCCCTAGAAAAATGTAGAAAAGAGTTGACCTTCAGTGAAATGCTATAGACATTCCATTCAATAACTGTAAAAAATAAGTATACGAAACAAAGTGTTGATTAAATTGTAAAATATTCTATATATTATGGAATACAGTGGTAGAAATGATAATCAAATGTTTTAGCTGTTTTTATATTTATTGTTATGAGCAGTTTAAATCATGTTAATGATGTTTTAACATAAGGGCTATTCCATTCTTCCTAACTAGCGTAATATGATTTTTTTTTCATCAGGGGTTGACTCTATGTCATGTGTTTATATACTAGTATCATGAAATATGATTTATGAAATACAAATTGTATTGTTGAATTTATATAAATTGTGTTGTACCACACCTCTGACCCATGATTTGGTGCCAGACAATTGTGATTTTGAAGATGATTTAGTATAAAAGTAAATTTTATTTAAAGTCGGCACATATATACATTTAACAATAACATGAGCTACATCAAGCTCTTAAAATTGACCATGTTTTCAGATTTTTAAAGAAAATTGCAGGGTCATACTCATTAGCTGCCATAACAAAAACTTATCAGACTTATGCGTGAAAGAGGCAAATAGTATCAGGCCTTCAAGTGGCTCTATATTTCCTATAAAATCCCTATCTTTTTGAAAATGCCCTATAATCCCTATATTTTGGCATAAAATGGCCCTTTTCCCTATATTAGCCCTATAAATTAGAATTAATTGGTTGTAAATTATAATGTTGTATTTTTTTGCATCTCCCTCCTTTGAAAACCTCCAAGAGTATCGTCAATACATGTATATTTTTGTACCTGTAGATATGATAAAATCCAGTACTTGAATATTTCTAAGAAACTGTCTTCTTTTTGTCATTTCATGTACACAACAATCAAGTCTTGGTGATTGACTGCAGCAACAGGATGCCAAGGCAGTTTTGAAGATCTATGGCAGACATTTAGAGTTAACCAAGGTTCCCCAATCTTGGTTGATGAAGATATATCAAAGCTGTCTTGGTTTTCCTCATGGTATACTGTAGTGCAGTCATCTTCAAGACTTGATTAAAGTGTGTATACATTGTATGATGTTATTGGTAAGCGTCTTTATAATTATCACACAAATAGGTATGTATTTCATATAGTATTTTAAGTAGAAAAGGGGTGAAGTAGAGAGAAATATCCCTATAATTTCCCTATAAATTATTAAATTTGCCCTATTGTACCCACTTTTTCAAGAAATTTGGCCATATAAAAAGCTCTATTTTTGAACCAAAAACCACTTGAAGGCCTGTAGTCTTCATAATAAAAATACTTCATACTTGAAGTGGATATGGAATAGCCCTATATAAACAAACATTGTTGTGAATAAGATTTTCAGCATTACTGTTAAATGTTGGCTTTGAATTTAAATAGAAATATTTTAATTTAATAAAATTTCTGTCAGGATTAATGATACTTTTGACATATTTTTAGGTTATAATTAGTTTTTTTTAATGTGTAACATTATACACAGTAGAATAAAATAACAAAACTAATATGAATTAAATATGATATAATTATAAATAGTAGCAGGGATGTTGGGGTAGAGAAAATTTAAGGTGTTATATTTTTAAAAGATAATTTGAGTTTATGTAGAATGTTTTTATTTTCTGTTTTGTGAGCTCAATATAAAACAAATATAATGAGGGACAAATTATATGATAGATTTATTTCTTGTAATCATTTCATTTTGTGCCTTTTAAATAATTTCAATTGAATTTTTTTTACAAAAATTCATTAGGGCTACACATAGTTAAGTTATTGTTGTTCAAATAACCTGGTACCAATTTTGTGAGAGAGAACAAAAAAGTAAATTTCTTTTTTACATTTAGTGAATTAAATTCCCATCATTCACCAAATTTTAATGACATACAAATTATTAAAATTTAAAAAAAAATGATTGAATGAGATTTTTTAACTTGAAAAGAGAAAATGTGGGAATATTATTAATCCGACTCCTGCTTTTGTCTATGAAACAAACAAGAACGAATATAAACATAGATGTAGTGTAATAGAAGTAAATACACGTACAACTCATCTGTTTGATAGGGGATTTCTCACTCACTTGGAGGTATGCAATATACTCATAGGAGACTGAGATAAAAATCAACAATAAAAGTCTAGTTCATTTACTTATCACTTTCAAATGGCTTTTTCTTTTATGTTAAGGGGGTACCATACACTACAGAGAGATAACTCTTTAAAATCAGTTGAATGTTTTGATCATATGATGTTTGTATGCAGATTTCAAGCATCTCAGTGATCAAAACCACAGAGAAAAACTGCTATGTGGCTAGTGAATTTATAGAGTCTGTTGGTTGGAATTTGTTAAAATTTTGATATTTATTACAATGGATATGTTCAAACACACTGTCAAAAAAATAAGAAAATTAAACGAGCAGATCAAATTTTACCTGAAGTGTATGGTACCACCTTAACTTACTGGTACATCTACATCATCTCCTGTTAAATATATATAAAGATATCATTTTGTGTACCGTATTTACTGGTGTATAATGCGCGGGATTTCACCCAGATTATTTATTTTGTAGGAGGGATGCGCATTATAGTCAAGAACAATGTGTTTCACTCTTTTTCAGACCGGAAAATTACATGTCGGCCATTTTTTTTTTCCGTTTTTTTTTTAAAGTCGTCCGTTTCGTATTTTTATATTTGACACTATCCCACAAAAATAATAAATTAAATAAAATGAGACTAATAATGTATTTATTAGTGTTGAATTACAACTGTCTTGTGAAATCGTTTTTGTAAAGGTTTACCTTTGTTCGAGAATAAAATCAATACACCAATTGTATGTATTACGTGACAAGATAGTGTGACCGACCATGCGTAAAATAATCAATACTGTGTTGCCGATAAGAATATAATAAGTGTGTGTATAAGTGTCATAATCCATTATCCACAGTATAGACTGTCAGGCTATGTTTATATAAGTAATTAAAGATTGAAATAAAAAGAAAAGAAACAATAAAATGGATTTGTCAATTTTAATCATATCAATAATAATCTGATTAACAATAAAGGTAATAATTATGAAAAAATTGTATCTAACAGCACAAATGTTTATGAGCACTAATATCAAATTTTAATGTCTTTTAACACCCATCAAATTCTTCATCTGTGTCATCGGTGTCGTCTTCTCTGTTAATTAGTAGGGTCAATTTTAAAAGATAAAAAAAAATCTGATTGTCGGCGCTCTTTGATGTATGTAACAAAAATATTTGCAACTACTCACCACAAGCGTTGCAATGTTTAACAATCTAATCTAATAAGTGATAATTATTGATTGCTTTTATTTGATCTTTAATTATTATTACCGCGGAATTAATTATTATTTAATTTCGGTAAGATTCGGAATTTAAACATGTATTTACCGATGTTGTTCTACATTTCGTATCCACTACTAAACATCCGGACACAAAAAAATTGCAGGAAAACGACATATTAAAACTTAAAAGAATTAATATTTTTCAATATTATTCAAGTTTAAAGAATATAAATAGTTCGAATATTCACTCAGAAGAAGAGACAAGCTCAAAGCCATCAAAAATATATACGATTGACATTTAATTCTTACATTTCCGACCACGATTTTTTTCAAAAGTCCATGCGCATTATAGACACGAAAAAGTTTTTTTCTGGAGATTTTCAAGGCCAAGAGGGGGTGCGCATTATGCACCAATGCACATTATAGTACCCTAAATACGGTACTAACTAATTGTGCAAATTTAGATACCAAACCATTATTCTTAATGATCTTATACGTCAATAAGAGGCGCAACAACGATGCAATGTTTAAACATTTTCTTTTTTTTTATATAATTATAGAGAGAGGCAGGGCCTTTATATCATAGTGTAATAATTTGTATAGTACTTTTTATAGAGATTTTAGCTTTAAACAGTTATGATTGTAGTGCATAAAATATTCTGTTAATTATTTTTGTTATTTTTATTTGAGTATTTGTTTTGTTTATAGTCATGTGCACTGATTGATTCCATATTTGTATTGTTCCTTTGTATTTTTTTTTTTGCTTATTAATATTATTTATTTTGTTAATGTTTTTTTAGAAATATTTTTATTGTATCATAAATGTCGATAGTTTTCATTTTTGGTTATATAATTTTCATGTAAATTTAATCAATATGTTGGTTTGAGTCGTTTCCATTCCGCCAATATCTACAATTTTGGCCAGTGATGTCAAATGAACTTTTTGTATTAATAATTAATGATTTTCACACATTTATTCATTACTTGAATATAGAATTTCAAAGAAATTAAACTGTTTCAAACTGTATAAAATATATATTCACATTCAGATATGGGGCTGTCATGATCGTTTAGTAGTTGGATTTACAACTACCTGTGTAATCAGTGCCTATTACCTCTAAAGTTGTGAGTTTTAATACCACTGATTGTGAGGTGTACTCGATACAACATTATGTGATAAAGTTTGTTAGTGACCTGCGGCAGGTCTGTGGTGTTCTACAGTTTTTCTCCACCAATAAAACCACCGGCCACGATATAACTGAAATATTGTTGAAAGTAGCGTTAAGCCCTAACCCACATTCAGACAGCATCACAAAAACAATAGGTGTGTGTTGTGTATTGATGAAGTATATTGAAATTTGTCAATTTGTGATACATTTATCTAGGTTAAATTACCCTAAATTGGAAGGAATTTGATACAACTCAAAACAAACATTTTCCATTTGATAGTTATGAAAGTGAAATTGATACAAAGTATTATTTTTTATTGATAAAATCAATGTATTTTAAAGAATTTTCACTTCGATATTGTGCATGTACTGGAAATGATTTTTTTTATATTTTAGATTTCTTTATATACATACAAAGTATATTAAGGTTCAAGAAATACCTGTAAGGTCAAGGAAAAAAATCAAGAAAAAAACCTGTGTTTCTGCTGACCTTAATGTTTAAAAAAGATCTTAAAATTTTGCCACGCCATGATATAGTTGAAATATTGCTAAAGTTGGCATTAAACACCAATCAATCAGTTAAAATTGTGCCTACTCTTACCTACTCTCCTTTTTTTAAGAAACACAGTTTTATTTTTTTTGCCTAAGTTCAGATGTGCACAATTATTTTGTGGATTCGTTGTATGTTTTTAATATGTATATGCGTTCCATTAGAAGTATATTCATTCCATCAATGTTGAATCATATTTGTTTTTATACCATATTAACCAAGGTAGGACAAATCAATATTTCAGCATAGATTATATATTTTTTTTATAACAATAAGGTAATGCTGCACGTGTTGAAAATTTTTGAAACAAATACAGTCAAACCTGCCTTAAAGGGCACCCCTATGTAGCAAATCACTGTCTGTAATACAGTCAAACCTGCCTTAAAGGGTACCTCTATGTAACAAATCACTGTCTATAATACAGTCAAACCTGCCTTAAAGGGCACCTCTATGTAACAAATCACTGTCTATAATACAGTCAAACCTGCCTTAAAGGGCACCTCTATGTAACAAATCACTGTCTGTAATACAGTCAAACCTGCCTTAAAGGGCACCCCTATGTAACAAATCAGTCTATAATACAGTCAAACCTGCCTTAAAGGGCACCCCTATGTAACAAATCACTGTCTGTAAAGGACAGTCTCGTTTTTCCCATTAATGAATAGTGCATATAAATTTAACCTGTATATAAAGAGAACAGGTTCTCTTGAGTATCCTTTAGATACAGGTTTTATTGTACATGTTTCTCAAATAAGGGAGAAGACTTCTCAGTAATAATTTTACATGTAGTTCCTGATATAAATTTATAAAAAGAATTTCTCTTATGCACAATATTGGGAATGTGTAGAGAAATAGAAGACTTCAAATTTATATAAACCTCTTTTTTATATTTAATGGTAAAATTTCGTTTTTATATTCATTATTTGGAGAGAGAAAATATACTCTGCACAGAGTAGTAATAAATGAACCATGTACGTTAATGTATTTAGAATACCAGTAATACATTCAGTTAAGATTTTATTTTGTGTGGTAATTACATTGTTTTTTAATACCATAATAGATATATGAGAATGATTTATGATGATTTTTGTTGATGACTACAAATCATGTGTGTGCACATTTTATTACACAATTTATTCTCTGTACTGGTTGTAATGTACAAAATTTAAACCAAGGAGAGGGCCCGGGTGGCTCAATGAGTTGGGTAGTTGGATTACCAAATAACTCATAAAAGCCTATTACCAATACAGGGTGGGTTTGTGCCCGGCTTTGTAAATTACAAGAAAAAGGTGCACTCAACTCTCAGCAACAAGGGATAAAGTTTACCAGTTGCTTGTCCATGGTCGGTAGTTCTTTCCGTGTACTCCGGCTTCTTCCACCACTAAAACTGGTTGCCATGATATTGCTGAAATATTACTGAAAGTGGCATTAAACACCAAAAATCAATCATTAAACCAATGAAGTGAAAAGAGTATGTGTTATAAAGGGGATCAAATTACTTTTATAAAATATACATGTACAAGGAGTAAAAGGAATATACTATATAAACTGAAAACGGGTTGAATACTTACATTGCGAATTACTTTTAAAGGGAACACAGTTGACTTGTGAATCTTGTGTTGTAGATCTGTATCTACATTCTACTGATGAAATTTACAATATTAATTTATTTTCAATATCAATTTACTTCAGCATCTGTAAAATTTGAAATAATTTAAATTATTAACTTGAATGTGTGTAAATGTAATATTGAATAAAATCCAAAAAAAATTTCTAACTAAAGGGGTGAGAAAAAAATAACTGGTCAAAGTACAAAATACTACGTTGTGTGTCCGTGACAATTTCTTTAATCACTGATATTTGATATATATACATACATGGTATATCACAAGGTAGAATGGTATTATTTTCTGCCATGTACATGTATTTTAAACCAACTGAGAAATAAATGTATTAGCAACATTTTAAATTTACAATATATTATATAAAACTTATTTATAATATACATACATGTAGAGAAAGAAGATATAAAATATACTAAAGCAGAAAACTCATCTTGGTCCAAATAATGACTGTTAAATTTGGAATTGAAGCATTCTGCATGTACTTTGACATTTTGGTGCCCGACTGTAAATCTTTCAATGAATACTTGTGATAAGGGATCATATAGTCTTTTTTATGTAGGAAGCTTGCAATATCATAATAAAAAATCTATTCCAGTTTGCTTGTCTCGTAAAACAAAATAATTAAAGTAGCCAGGGAAATGCATTTCCCTATGACACATGATATAACTAATTCTTCATAAACAATTTAAAGTTAAACCTGCCTTAAAGGGCTCCTCTATACAACAAATCACTGTCTATAAAGGGCTCCTTTATACAACAAATCACTGTCTATAAAGGGCTCCTCTATACAACAAATCACTGTCTATAAAGGGCTCCTCTATACAACAAATCAATGTCTATAAAGGGCTCCTCTATACAACAAATCACTGTCTATAAAGGGCTCCTCTTTACAACAAATCACTGTCTATAAAGGGCTCCTCTATACAACAAATCACTGTCTATAAAGGGCTCCTCTATACAACAAATCAGTCTATAAAGGGCTCCTCTATACAACAAATCACTGTCTATAAAGAGCAGCATCATTTTTTTTCATTAATGAATAGTGTATATATTTATACCCCCCGCAAACAAAGTTTGGGGGGTATATAGGTTTCACCCTGTCTGTCTGTCCGTCTGTCCATCTGTCTGTCTGTCCGCATAGAGGGTACATGGTTTGTCCATGCAACTCCTACAGTTTTTCTGCTAGGAAGTTTTTATTTTGCAGATCATTTGTGCATGTGGTAAGGATTTTGATTTTCATGAATTTTTACCAAAAATATAAATTGCTGAACTTAAGTCTTTTTTGGTGAATTTGGCTAAAAGGGTACATGGTTTGTCCGCACAACTCCTCCTACAGTTTTTACGCTAGGAAGTTTTTATATTGTAGAATGTTTGTACATATATCAAAGATGTGCATGTGGTAAGGATTTTGATTTTTGTGCATTTTTACTAAAAATATAGATTGTTGAGCTTAGCCATTTTTGTGTGAATATGGCAAAAAGGGTACATGGTTTGTCTGTGCAACTCCTCCTACAGTTTGTAAGTTAGGAAGTTTTTACATTGCAGAACTTTGTACTCATATCAAAGATGTGCATGTTGTAAGGATTTTGATTTTCATGAATTTTACCAAAAAATATAGATTGTTGAACTTAGGCCATGCAAAGTTAATTACTTGGTTCTCAGGCCCTTTTTTGTCAAAATTGATGAGGGAGGGCGACATTTTTTTTTATTCTTTTACTGCTGTAAAAAGTTATGAGGGGGGCATTTTTTCTTCTTTTTTTTGTGAAAAATATGGCAATGTATAAATCTTTTCATTACTTTATTGAAAATTTCAATTTTATTTCTTCCGATGGTGGCAGAAACATCACAAGTGGTTAATTTTTATGGAAACGTCCAATCCGCTGGTCCCAACGTACCATTTTTTATCTCCGTAAACAATTCCAAAAAGGTACAAGCTTCGGAGAAGCCCCCTATTATGTTTCCTGGTAAAACTGGCAAACATTTGTGCCGAATTTGCACAGAAACGATTGACTTTTTGTCTAAATGTCAAACGGAAACACGTTTTTTATTTATACATTGTCATAACGATGCTTTAAATCTCATTTAAGCATGATGCGTTTTAAAGCGTTTCACCGACCACGCGATATAAGAGAAAAACGGATGCGGTTGTTTTTTCCGTACGGACAGCGGTACCGCATTTAAATTATTTTTTTTACTATTTTTGCAAAAAAATCGGTAATGCGGCGACGAATTTTCACATGCGGGCGGGCCTGAGAACCAAGAAATTAACTTTGTATGGCCTTAGTTATTTTTTTTTATTTGTGAATTTGGCTGAAAGGGTACATGGTTTGTCCGTGCAACTCCTCTTACAGTTTTTATGCTTGTTGAATGTGTTAAACATTATAATTTGACAAATAATATATTTTCCGTGTAGACTTAGTTTTCAATAATCTTGGACACAGTCAGAATGAAGCGGGGGGTATTAGTCCCGCTATGCGGACAGTTCTAGTTTAACCTGTATATAAAGGACACATTTTCAGGTTCTCGTGAGTGCCCTTTATATAGAGGTTTAACTGTTATTTTTTGGATCACCTATTAAATTCTTCTATATCAACTTCGGTTTTTATTTTGTCAGACAAGGGTAATGTAATATGGTTTCAGGACATTATAAGCATTCTTCTTGTAAATAAATATGATGTGATCCCTAATGTGTATGCTAGTCAAAGAGTGTGTAGTTCATAACCTATAGCTATGCTTCCAATTCTATTTTTAGTACATATTCAATATAATGTCTAATCGGCCATATTTTTTTTCTGGTGACAAGAAACAAAGCACAGTTGTGTACTTGTCATTGAAATATAATATTTGTGTTCATGGATAACAATGTTTTGATGCTCATATGGAATATATAGTAAAGTGATACTACATTTTATATTGTCTTTATTTTATAACCCTGTTCATGGCGATATGTACTTGATACAACATTATGTGATAAAGTTTGTCAGGTCGGTGGTTTTTTCCACCAATAAAACTGACCGACATGATATAACTGAAATATTGTTGAAAGTGGCGTTAAATTATACCAAACAACCTTATATTGTCTTTACTGAGATCTCAAGGATGATGGTTGACAAGGTTTGATTAGGGATGTATCGTTAACCTATACAATACAATATACCTGTACAATGTACTAGTAATTGTTGTACCTCTCAGATACATTAGTTTGTCAAGCGACTCCTGATTTTTTCCTGAATTTGTTAGATAAACTCCTGATAACTCCTGATTTTGAACTTTTTCCCCACAAAAAAAATAACATAATATGTTGAAATTATTTTAGTGTAAAGCATCTTATCAATAAAAGGAGGTGAGGAAAATGGCCTAAGTAAGACCTTTTAGCCTGCCAATTACATTCTGATAATGACCTTAATCTGGAATCAAAAACAGCATGCTTAAATTTATATATTATGGCCTGAAAGCTCTTACTTAAGAGGAGAGGAAGGTGGCCATTTTTGGGGTTTTTTGTATGGTTTTATCACTTTTTATGCAAAAAAATTCCTGATAATCTCCTGATTTTTAACTAAAAACCTTCCTGATTTCTTAATTTTTTGAAGCCAAAAAGTGCTTGACAGACTGACATTATCCTAACTACCATCCAACCAGAAATTGCTCCTCCTCCTTGATGTGATTTACAGAGAAGCAGCAAATACCGATTTGGTAGTCTTTGGCATAACCTGGGGATCTAACTCATGATCTACCAAACTTGAGGTGAGCATACAAACCATTACACCATAGAGGCAGTATACCACACATGAGAAAACATGGTTGTTCAAATTTAACTGTTTATGATAGTATATATATGCTTGATTGCACAAAATCTAAATTTTACTAATACAGATGAACAACATACACATGGTGACTAAACCACCTGTATACTTGTAGATTAATTGATTGAAAGAAGGTAAGTAGTTTTAGTTCACCAGTTAAAAAAATTGAGGATCAAATTTTAAATTTCATCAGTAGCAATATTCCAGCAAGTAGAGTTTACATTTCACATTTCATACATTGTTCTAGAGCTTGTGACCAGTACAGTGATTTTCTGGACAGCTCAACTGCTGACCCAAAATCTACACAGACAAGGCTACATTGCTCCTAGGTTGAAGACATCATTTCAAAATTATATGGCCGTCATCACAAGTGATTGTTGTTTAATGTCAACTCTGCAATTTTTCGGCTATGTCATGGCAAGAACAAGTTAATTTTCAACGAGATGATGACTAGGTCTGCTTTGTTCTAGACCAACGCACAGTTGGATTTTCATAGTGCTAGCTCACTGAAACAACAGTCCGCAGGTAGACATGTCGCTCCACTCCGACACATTACTCAGATTCCGAGCCAACCAGTCTTTGCTCTTTCTCCTTAATGCTGCGTGCTTAGCGGATAAGCAAAAAACAATTTTATAGTGTTTGGTTTGACCTGACTGGGGCTCGAACCCATGTTCTACCGCACTAGAGGCGAGCATGCTAACCATTACACCACCGATGCATTTGTCGCCATCATGATCTGGTTGACCGTAACAAAATATCCATATCTCAAATAACAATGGATCTTTTCCTTTTATCACAAACAATACTTTAAATGGACTTGACTATGAATAACACAACTGGTGTCTTGTAAGAAGCAGGAACTACTTATCCTTCGCGAGCACCAGTGTTCACCCTCGTTATTTTAGTGTGGTCTGTGTTGCTCATCTTTTTAGTTTTCTGTGTTGTGTTTTCTTGTTATGTTTGTCTTCGTCCTGTATCTTGTGTGCCCAATGTTACCAGTGTCTCTGGAATATCCATTGATTTCCCTTTCAGTTTTCTCTAACGTTTAATTAATAATCAATATGTGTGCAAAACATTCTGATGGATAGAAATGCTGGTACATAACTTTAAAGTCAGATCAAATACAATACACATACAATATGTCAATTCTGTAATTTTTATTTCTAATAATCCAATAACAATTTACAATAAAAACTAAGTTAGTTTAGTAAGAAATAGTGCCCCTAAATGTTTATGTGTACACTAATTCTATACTGATACACAAATAACTTGCATATTCACAAAATTTGAATAGAATCTGTGGAGAAAATATAGTCAAACCTGTCCATGTGGTCACCAGTAATAAAAGGTCACCTTTTGCGTGTCCTGTCATAGAACATTTCATATCAATTGAACCTCTTTTAAGAGGTCACTTGTCTTATAAGGCCACTTTTTCTTTGTCCCCAAGGTGACCTCTTAATACAGGTTTGACAGTATGTATGATCTACCTTCTATTAGAGATAACTTCAAATCATTATCAGATGTAATGTTTTAATATGAAAGTCAAATTATTTAATTTAATCTGCTCAACAACACTTTGTTTGTAAATCAAAATGATGTGGACAATCATTATTCATTGTGTATTTAATTGTGTGGATTGACCAATAGTCAAAATTTAAAACCCAGATGAAATGATTTTTTTTTAATAAAATAAATAACTACATGTATTATGAAACATCTGAACTTTCCTGCATGTAGGAACCATCGTAAAACATAAACTTTAACCCAATCCAGATTGGTATTCACAAAGAAAATACATGAAAAAAAGTCCCATTTGAGTGAGTAGGCAATTTTTGTTCCCCAAATAGGCATATTTTCAACTATATCTTGGCAAGAACAAGATACATTCGATGATGAATAGAGAAAATTGATAATGACATTATAAAGCAGAAATCAGAATTTGACAAGTTTAGGAAATTTTTTCTTGACTGTCTTTGGCATCTGTACTGTTGTCAGGTCATCTTCTGCATCAGCACTGCTATAGTTATTTAATGTTGGCAATGTAAAATTGTCTATTCCTACAAAAAAAATTGTGACTTTATAAACAATACAGATCTATATAAGGGGCCGTAGTGGCCATGATCATATGGTAGTTAGATTTACAACTTCCTATGCAATCAGTGCCTATCACCACTGATGTTGTGACCTCGATTCCCGATCAGGGCGAAGTATACAACATTATGTGATAAATCTTGTCAGTGTCTGGCGACAGGCAGGTAGTTTTCTCCAGGTCCTCCGGTTTCCTCCACCAATAAAACTGACTACCACGATATAACTGAAATAATGTTGAAAGTGGTACCACGATATAACTGAAATAATGTTGAAAGTGGCATTAAACACCATCAAACAAACAAACAGATCTATGAAAGTGTAACAATGAACTATTACAGAAGTTTCCAAGATATATTCCTTTCAAAGATTTTGGTCCATTTCCACCCCATTTCCTATTTTGGGACTTTATTTAAAGTTTGGTTTAGACAGGATTCACTGTAGTACTTTCCATGCCACAACATTCTTATGTATACAGTTAGGATTATGAGTGATTAATATTACTTTGAACAATATCTCAGTAATCTCCCCTGGCAGTTAGTTTTACTGGTAAAGTAGATCATACCTTCTGTATGCCACTAACAAACTTTATCTCATAAGGTTGTCTATGTATTGAGTACACATCATGACTGACCTCTCATGCGAGACCACTTTAAAATGTCATAACTCATCATTATTTATTTATTAAATAAACCTCTTCACAGATACCATCTGTCTTCATTTTGTTGAAAGAAGGCTTGGTCTATCTCATTTATCAAAGTAGCAATGTATAGTTAAATGCAACCTTTAAAATAAAAGTAATCTTTCATGTGCCACATAAAGATAGTATCTAATACAATTACCTTGCTTAGCCTGAGCCTCAGGACAATCCTTCACATAATGTTCCACGGAACCACATTCTTTACAACAACCACCTAATATAAAATACAAAATATTCCAATATGTTTACACCACATTCTTTGCAAAAACACTACATATTCAAATATAACTACCAGTACCTGATTATGTACACACAAGAAAACACAATTAAGTACTGATGGATTAAAATGTTATTAATTTTACATACTGTTACTAAGTTACTGTTTGTTAGATGCCAATGTTCATAATTTTGTTAACATTATCAAACCAGGACACTAGACACACCATAAAACACATAATAATAACATGATTTGATAAACATGAAAGTCACAATTTCAAGATTTAATGAAATTCTACTTTTCTGTCAAATTAAAATCATTACTTTGTGTATTATTTTTTGGCATATGGACAAACTATAATATATTTTAACTTGAGGTGCATCGTCCTGTTTGGCTGATTTTGATTGACAAAATCAAGAAGATGGTAGTGTAATAATTTCAACTTTTTGCTTTTTTTGCTCTAATTAGTAAGTAAGATGAAAAGTCAAAACCATGAAAAGTTGAAATGGCTGCATCATGCTTTCATAATAGAGAGAGAGAGAGAGAGAGTTAGAAGATTCTGTTATAATAGATATCAGTTAACAGTCTGCTGTTTATAAATATATACAAGCATGACATGATGATTCTGGCATAGTACGATATCCTAATTATTACATTTGTATATGCTTTAGCATGCACAAAATAAAACAACAAAAATAAAAGAACCGCCTAGCGCATGAATGCGTGACGTATCCCCCTGCACTTGCATAATATTTAGTTTTATATATTTATAGAAAGCAGCCTTGCAGTCTTAATGTATAACATACTTACAAGCCACATGCAAAGATTATTCATATCTATCCATGTTTACTAAAGTTATCACGTAAACAAGATACAATTCTCAAAATTTGTGATTTTTCAACCAAAAACTAACATTTTCCCCCAAAACCCTTGCTTCAAATATTTCCATGTTACAACCCATCTATAACATACTTACAAGCCACATGCAAAAATTATTCAAATCTATCCATGTTTACTAAAGTTATCGCGTAAACAAGACACAATTCTCAAAATTGGTGATTTTGCAACCAAAAACTAAGATTTTCCCCCAAAACTCTTGCTTCAAATATTTCCATGTAAGAACCCATCGAAGATAATGATATTTAAAAGCCACACACAAAACATTATTCAAATTTATCCATGTTTACTAAAGTTATCGCGTAAACAAGACACAATTTTCAAATTGTTGATTTTTCAACCAAAAACTAAGATTTTTCCCCAAAACCCTTGCTTCAAATATTTCCATGTTAGAACCCATCCAAGATAATGATAATTACAAGCCACATGCAAAAAAATTATTCAAATCTATCCATGTTTACTCAAGTTATCGCGTAAACAAGAAAGTGTGATGATGGACAGACAGACGGCCGCTATTACTATATCCCCTCACCGCTATCGCGGGGGGATAATAAAAATAGGGATGGCAATAATCTTAATTAGATGGATTGAAGAAATAAAAGTAGAATATTTGTTATTAAACATATACTTATTACTTTACTTACCCATTGGATATAATCCTTTGGGATTATCTGGACATTGTTTAGATAGATGACCTGTTTCTCCACAGATAAAACACTTGGCATAGGGGAATTCTCCTGTAAAATTAAACATTTATTCAATTAGATATTGTTGGATCTAAATTCATGTTATGAATACTGGGGTATGCTGTTAATGACAGTATAGGATGTTTCTACAAAAATAACTGAGATTTCACTACAACAATAATACAAAATCCTGTCAAATTATTAATCATTAGAATATTTAAGTGGTATTTTTGGTTTTTCATTTTATTATCTATTGTTAACATAAATGATCTTCCTCTCTTTTAATTCTCATATTCATATACAATGTAATAGTTTTATTTTTGTTATAAAACTCTTACTTTTTCTTTAAAAATGTGGGGAATATTATTTAATGCTATTGATTTCCTTAAGTAACTACAAAAATGTACAATCCTTTCACCTGTCAGGAAAAGATTTTTCTTGAGTTTGTGAGAAAGTGCTGCCAAACACTGGGTTGTTTCTTTGGGACCACCAGTTTCTTTTAAAACTAAACTTTGTCAACATGATACAGCTGAAAAATTCCTGAAAGTGAAATCAAACATTTAATCAAACAATAATATAGGGTTAGGGTGTTATGGTGTTTAATGCCACTTTCAACAATATTTCAGTTATATTGTGGTGGTCAGTTTTATTGGTGGAGGAAACTGAAGTACCCGAAGAAAACCACTGACCTGTCGCAAGTCATTGACAAACTTTATCACACAATATTGCAACAAGTACACCTAGCCATGAATGGGATTTGAACTCCCAACTTTAGTGGTGATGAGCATTGATTGCATAGCTAAGTATAAATCCAATTACCATATGATCACGACCATGACGGCCCCAGCAATAATATATGATGATCTTAGTTATCAATATACATGTATTTAAATGTGATATTTAATATGAGAATTGTGCTTGGCATCCTGTCCTTAAGTGTTCTTTGTACCTGGTTTAACTTTAACTCTACATGAACTAGAGGCATGTTCTGTAGATCCACATTTAAAACAAATCCCTGTTCCTTGTTCCACATCTTTGACAATTTTTGGACAGTTTGACATATTATGACCATGTTCCCTGCAGTTATAACAAACCTAGAAAAGAATGTTAAAATCTTATTAATTGTGTATAACTGGATGATCCTTCAGTGTTCCCCTTTATTACATGCTTCCGGCAATGCCAACCTCATCCCAGCATACTGCTGCTACTAAAATGGAAAAAATATTTAAATGCCAAAAATGGCTTCGATGGATTTTCTATCGTGTCTAGCTAAGACATTTTTGACATTTAAAGAAATTTCTATTTTGGGCAACAGCTACATGTTAGTTTAATATTGTACATTTCAGATTTTTATGTAAAATTTATGATATAGTCCAATTTATAATTGTCCAATCTAAATAAAATTAGATCTTTGATTGCTTTCCTTTTTCTGATTTGTAGTGCAAAATTAATGTCAGTCAAATCCTAAGTTCACGATCCTAGGTCACAGAATTTAACCTCTCTATGGGGTTTCATTGGATATTTATGCAAGACTATCAGAAAAGGGAAGCAATTAAAGATCTATTTCTATTGACTGTAGTAAATATCTTCTAATCTATATGTTGTCAGGTGGTTTAGAGATGACTTATTAATGTCTGTTGTGAATGGTTGTATTATTAAATTGTATTTCTAAATAATAGCTTTGACAGCTGTTTGATTCTTGAAGATAAAATGAAAATATATCTGTTTACACATGCATTTACACAACAAAACTGAAAATCAGTGAATTTATTATACACAACTATCAGAACAGTGATTTTGTTAAGTGGTACATTAACTGCCTTTTTGTTGTTGTTGAATTGACACCTGTTGTGTTGTATGGTGTTAAATTAAAAGATCAACACTTTATCACCACAAGATACAACTAAATCATAAAGACTACTGTAAACATATTAACTTTTGTTGTTGACAATTTTTTGTAGAAATTTCCTGTTCCGTCTTTTCAATGATACTTATTATGATTATTATTATGACCATAGAGATTAATATTCATAGAAAACCGCAGCTGCAGCGAAGCTAATGATATATACACATAGCTTAAAAGACTGAAAATCTTATTATAGTATTATATATATAATCAGGTAGTAACAGCTATGTTTTATCTATAATTAATAAAAATATTTGTTGTTTACTAACCATGAACGCCAATAACATTTATATTGACGTGTAATATTTCTATAAAAAAAAAGAGGGGGGGTGTAGTTCAAATCCAATCATCCATGGAAACGGATTAATATATGCTTGATTCTGAATCCTATGTTTTATAGCATTATTAAAAAAGGTTTATATGTTATTTATCAATAAAATATGTCTAAATCAATCATCCATGGTAAAATTCATCAAACATACATGTATCTGGACAATTCTTGGTAAACAATGTTTCATACACTGATGGTTTTCACCAATACAAGATAAATTCAACAAAGCTGAATTATATTACAAACCCTTTTAAAACGCAGGACATTTTTTATTGTTTTAACCAGAAACCAGAATAGAAAGCAATTTCTGTATTATGGTAATATAACTCAATTAACCTTTTCTTCTTGTTTATTCTTTTGTCGTTTAACCCTTCTGTTTTCTCTTCTTGTTTCTTTTTTCAACATAGTAAACAATTCTTCTTCCTTTCCATCACTAAATCCAAACTTCTTTAAATTAAAACCTCTCTCCATGTTGTCATCTTTCCCACCTGTATTTGACTGTCTACTGTGTTTTTTATGTGGTGAATGTCTTCTTTTTTCATATTGTCGTTGTCCATTTTCTTGACATGAAGATGCAGTTTCTTTAGTTGGTTGTAAATCTTGCCAATCTGTAGGTTCTTCTGGCCTTTTTCTTTGACCACCAGTAAATTTTGAAAATCTTGTCATACCTAAAAAACAAAAAATATATTGAAGACGATCTTGAATCTTATTTTGTGTAAAGAACACCGAACATCTTTATTATCCTATTCACAGGCACTAGACACTATATTAATACATATTTCATGCAGTCAGTGGTAACTACAAATGTAGAGAAAGTTGATCTGGTGATCACAGATAACCTCGCATTCCAAATTTTCATCCAGAAATCTTTAAAGTCCCTATCTTCTAAGAGAAAAAGGGCCATAATTCATGAATGGTAAATGTCAATTTCACCATAATCGAATTTAATCTGTATTTTATGTAGATACGATAATGTAACCCTCATTCCACTTGTGCTCCATTTAGGGTTATGAATCGATCCCATTCAAAGTATGGGAGCAGCGCCCGGAGTGATTCACACCGGGCGGTTTTTTGTCCTAATTCCGTTGTAAGTGGTTGGAAAAATTAACGGGGTTGAAAGATAAATATATTTAGGTAAACCTTGAGGTGTTAAATAATCGCTGCAGCAATCCATGGTAGACTTATATCCATGTGAAAATTTGAATGCATGAAATCTTCTTTCTGTCCGACATTTTGTTTACAAGTTGCTAGTTCACGCGCACTTGCCTCATTTTTGAGATATCCTTATTTGGATCAATTTTATAGTAAAACCGACTTTTTCGTAGTAACAATTTCCATATTTGGCATAGGCTCCGCCCATCGCGAGAGTCTACGTGAGGTGTTATGGCGGACAAGTAACAATTTTCAAATACGAAAACGGTCTTGAAGATAGAAACAGGGATTGTAACACTTATTTCGTATCACCATTACTTAAAAATTGTTGGGAATACATGTAATAAGATATGACCAGATATGCAAAAAGAAAGTTGAAATATTCACGGAACGGAAATTTTAATTTGCTCCCATACGTTGAATGAGATCGATTCGTAACCCTAAATGGAGCACAAGCGGAATGAGGGTTACGTTATCGTATCTATATTTTATGGTACATCGAATTGTGTTAAAGTTTGAAAAGATTTGGTTGAGTCGTACCTTAACTACCATCCGGAAACCAAGAAAGTCCCTTTTTTCTAAGAGAAAAAGGGCCATAACTTATGAACGGTAAATGTGAAATACACCATAATCAAACTTAACCTGTATTTTATGGTATACAGCATTGTGTTAAAGTTTGAAAAAATTTGGTTGAGCGGTACTTTAAATATCATTCAGAAACCTAAAAAGTTCCTATTTTCTAAGAGAAAAAGGGCCATAACTCAGGAATGGTATATGTGAAATACACCGTAATCAAACTTAACCTGTATTTAGTGGTCCACAGCATTGTGTTAAAGTTTGAAAAGATTTGGTTGAGCCATACTTTAAATATCATCCGGAAACCTAAAAAGTTCCTATTTTCTAAGAGAAAAAGGGCCATAACTCAGGAACGGTAAATGTGAGATACACCGTAATCAAACTTAACCTGCATTTAATGGTCCACAGCATTGCTTTAAAGTTTGAAAAGATTTGGTTGAGCGGTACATTAATTATCATCCGGAAACCAAAAGTGTGACGGACGGACATGAGGATCCCTATATACCCCCGACTCTCGTCGAGCGGGGGTATAAAAAAGATAGTGTCCATTGTAAAATAAAAAGAGAAGGCTTCCAACGCAAAAATTTACAAAAAGCTAAAACAAATAAGTTTGGTTTTTTTTCGTGAACAGTTTTCACTTTTAATCTGTGGTATTTTGGACATTGTGGTTATTTTACCTAATGTTTTCTCAGTCACATGATTTATTGGATTACAGACAACTATAATTCTTTACATTTGTTTTTTCTTTCACTCATTACAAGGATCTGGTCTTGTCTTAACTATTAATGTGATACACTTATTTCACCAGAAAAACACAATAATACATGAATGTGTAGTAAAGTATCCTTTGAGCTGTTGAAATTGACAATTAGAAATACCCGATATAACTGCATGCCTGTGTGCTTCAAAACATTTTCTTTTTCAAGTGTGAGTGAGTGATTGCTGTTTAACGACAAGTGAACAATTTTTCAGCTTTATCATGGAGAGAACAAGTTACATTTTGATAAGATGATGTACACTATATACTAGCTATAGCTAGAACAACATGCAGAGTTGGAATTCTTTAGTGCTACAAATGTAGCTCGCTGAAACAAATGTCCACAGACAGACATGTCGCTCCAATCAGACACCTTTTCCCGATTTCGATCAAACTTAACTAGTCTTTGTTCCTACTCCTTAATGATACACGATTATCGGAGAAGCAGCAAATACCAATTTTATAGTCTTTGGTTTGACCGACCAGAGTTCAAACCCATGTACAGTCCTACCATACTCGAGGCGAGCATGCTTAGCACTGATGCTTGTTTCAATATACAGTGAAACCTGACAAAACCGAATTTCTGTGGAAGCCGAACAAATTTCCAAGTCCCGAAGAAATCCCCCTCCAAGTAATGCTTATTTAACCTGAATGAACCGAACCCTGTCTTTACCGAACTCCGAACACAGTTTGAAGTCCCGTAAATTAATATATATTACAAATACACCTGATTAATCCGAACATTCTTTTTGTAAACCCGTAACTGAATGTGTATTTCAAACACATCTGATTAATCTAAACACCATCTATTCACGAATGAACAGCAAACAATGCCTTATTATTTAAGTGATGAAATAGCATCCAAGCCACACAATCATACCTGAGATAATTTATTGTTAATCGGATTATAACTTCACAGCTGGGAACTCATAATCAAACTTCCAGACTTGACAAATAAAATGTACATTTAATTACTTCTTTTCTTTTTATTTCAATCATTAAAAGCTTGTGTAAACACAGCCTGGCAGTCTGATTATACATTAATTAAGTATGACACCTGTATAAAAAGTATACACACACTATCTTATCGAAAACATTATTGATTATTTTACGCATGGTTAGATATAGTCACACTTTTATTTTTAGATTTGTTTTCGTATCAACTACGTTTACTGGTTCAAAACACAACTGCATTAGAGAGTTTTAATTCTCTAAATAGTTAAAAAGTAAATGCATTTAATGATTTTGTGGAATAGTGCCCTAACAAGTAAAGATATACGAAAATATTTGACAGTAAACATTTCCGTATAATCATGATGCAAAACATAAAGAATCTGGACAAAATCCCATGCATTTATAACCATAAGAAATTATGATACTCAATTATTTCAAAACATTTCCTATTTTGAATTGTTGGTCAGCCAATTCAGATAATGTAATTCTAATATAATGGTCAATCTGCTGAAATTTGATTTTGGTTAAAACTCAGCATCGTGAAAATTAAATACCGTTAAAAAAATCCACCAATTTCAAAGAAAATCACAAAATTTGGCTCCCGCGAAAAAACCACTCATACAGTAATATACCGTAAATACATTTTGTACAATATTTTCTTTTTTAAATATCTTCATCTAATTGTGCCACAGATACATATCTCTTCCGTATCACTATTCAGTCTTTCTTGTCTTCGTGATCAGACATATTTCCGGTCAAGTTTACATTTTCTGTCAAACCTGTTAGAGCTGAATACCTGTTTAAACCGAACGAACTATACAGTCCAATAGGTGTTCAGTTTACACAGGTTTCACTGTAATAATGAAAAGAGAGACTATGGGAGTAATAAAAATGTAGGGTAAAATTAATACTAGTAGTAGAGGGTAAATGCCGGTAAATTTCCCACTATCTAAATTTAAAATATCAAATCCATGCCGCTACCTAATGTTTACAGAAGTAACTTATTAGCTAGCAGCTGGTTTTTGGACGATGGAAATCACACAGAGAGAATTTTCCAAATGATCACGAGATATCTGCAATCTTACTATTATTCAATATAGTTTTTTTTCAGGACATGTTCCATAAAGCTGTCTTGCCACCAAAGTGTAAACCAAACAAGTATATCGGTTTTATACTATTCTACAGTGAATATTCTGAATGGAACATACATGTACTATTATTTACAAAGTAAGCATTACAGGGGGAGATGGTTGTAATAAACTTACCCTGAAATACATCTGATTTTGACACAAGATGGGTGATTTAAACAAAAAGTGTTCGTATTTTCCTGACAACGAGATTAGATACTTTAATTAAAGACTTTGGAGTTTTTGACAAAGACACCGCAAACGTATAGCTGTCTGTAGTATGTTTCCTTCTCAAAACTGTTGTGTCTTAGTATATACGCTGACCAAGGTGTCCGTATTTACCGGAATTTACCATGTAGTTATAAAACGATTTGTGGCCGGATTGACAGGGACCAGAAAGACTTGTTACCCGTCGATCTTCCCATTGTTCGCCAAGCGATTGTACCCCGGCATACTCGGTAACTCGCACCGTTATCCCACCATATACAAATACCTATATCCTATATCTTCCTCGCTTGTATTCAAGAGGATTGGGCAAGTGTGCGTTGTAGTGGATAATATACCCCTATATATATAGTCAAGCTGAGAAAATAAAGGATCTGTTATCCACTACAACGCACAGTCCTCTTCAGGCTCTTGAATATAAGCGAGGAAGATATAGATATTTGTATATGGTGGGATAACGGTGCGAGTATGCCCATACCCCATAACCAGATTGATATAATTTCATACCCCTGTTGTATTTGGAATCTGAAAATATTAGAATAATACCTGCTATATTAGTAAATTTCAGAGCTAAACATAAAAAAAAAAAATCAGTAGATTAGGATGACCGGAAATACAAAATATTACTTAATTTGACGTACAATCCGGATTACACGAGATTTTATTCCGGTATTTCAGTATTTGAACGATTTTCGTTTAAAAAAAAATGCATATTTATTCATTTAACTAACAGATTACAATATAACACAGGCATATACTTAGATATTGTAGAGTTCGGAAACAAGCTAAGCATGGCTTATACTAATCTACCTCCTTGTAAGTTTTATACAACATTTATGACAGGCGTATAGCTAAGTAAAAGTTGAATATATAGATCATATATACATTTGTAGGAAATTTACTAAACCATCATTTTCATCATCACCTATACAAAAGCAACCAAGGAAAGTATCAAATACATCCAAAAGAAAAAAAATAAACCACCTACAAGAGTACTAGTACTCACTATAAACTTCCAGTCTATTAAAAAAAAAACTGAATTAGTTCAGATAACGTGACATCATATTTAGTACAGAAACATGGCTCTCTGACAATATATCACTTACGAATACCTATCTCCTCTAAAGTTTACTATCTACATCAAAAACAGAAAAGATGGGTATGGAGGAGTGTTAGTAGCCATCTATAATCTATATACGACATCATAAGCTACACAATTAGATACCAACTGTGAAATTATCTGGGCAAAAAATTCTTCTCCAGGAAATAAGAACTTATACATAGGAGCATATTATAGACCACCATCAGACAAAGGGGAAATACAATAACATCTTAACACCTCACTTTACAGCATCCAATAAAACAAACTCATTTATCTGGCTTAGTGGCGATTTTAATCTTGGCCACACTGTTATACCTAGTACACATGATCCATCACTCCACCAACAACTACTGGTATATATTAAATGATCATAATCTCACACAAGTAATAGATACATCAACAAGAAATGACAGAACACTTTATCTCCTATGCATGAACAATCCGTAATTTGTAAATAGAACCGAAACTCTACCACCAATAAACTTTGCACCACCAACAATAAAATATAAACCTAATAAAGTATTATATACAAAAAAGCTGATTGGGACAACATAGAACAAGATCTCCATTCTATATATCGCCATCTAAATGAAAACCAAGCTAATATGGACTTAGATGACAGCTGGAATTATTTTTAAAACCAAACAGAAGAATCTATACAAAAACATATTCCAACAAAGTTAATAGGAAACAAATCATTGAAATACAAGAACCAGACAAACAAAGATTCAATAAACAACAAAACAAAACTTTATTCGTACATTAAAAGCCAGAAAAGTGAAAACATCTGCATTGCATCACTCAGAGGTGAAGGAACTTTACATACAGATCCTCTGACAAAGGAAATTTAATGAACAAATAATTCCAATCCGCTTTCACCTCGGAGGCAAACTCAGAGATACCAGACAAAGGTCTGAAATGGAAGAAGTCGAAATTCACAGAGAAGGTATTTGCAAACTTATTAACAATATAAATCCAAACAAAGCAGCAGGCACAGACAACATCACTGGTAATTGTCTTAAAGACAAAATCCATACAATCGGGTAAAGTACCATCAGACTGGAACCATGCAAACATTACACCTGTGTTCAAAACAGCCGACAAACACCACCCTGGTAATCATAGACCTATCTCACTAACTTGTATCTCATGCAAATTACTTGAACACATACTCGCAAGCAATATGATGAAACATCTTGAGTCGAACAATATTTTATTTGAATTTCAACATGGATTTAGAGCAAATAGGTCATGTGAGTCACAAATTATATCAATGATTCATCAGCTTACATACAATAAGGACAACAACATACAAACTGACGTCATAATCATGGATTTCTATAAAGCTTTTGACAAGGTACCACACAAGAGACTATTACACAAACTTAAATACTATGGCATTTCACAACAGACAATAAAATGGATTACATCATTCATATCCAACAGAACTCAAATAGTAATACTAGAAAATACAACATCAGAAAAAATACCAGTAATATCAGGTGCTCCTCAGGGCACTGTACTACGACCTATACTCTTTCTAATTTATATAAATGACCTGCCTCAATACATCAAACACAGCCAAATACGACTCTTTGCAGATGAAAGTATAATCTACAGGCCCAAACATACACTAACTAAAGCTTCAAGAATATCTCGAAGCAGCGATTCAATGGGAACAGGACTGGCTAATGGTGTTCCATCCCGACAAATGCAATAAGTCACTTCCAAGAAAAAACCTGAACATTTTTTTACAACATACATGGCCACATTCTAGAAACAGTGTGCATTCAGCTAAATATATAGGCATCACAATATCCTCATACCTAAAATAGAACAAACATATACAACAAACATCATCTAAAGCAAACAGATCCCTATCATTCATTCGAAGAAATCTTAAAATAAATTCCAAGACAGTTAAAGAAATTGCTGCACAGTATGGGATCCTTATACATCAGAAAACATATGCAGCTTAGAAAAATCCAAAGACGAGTAGAACGTTATGTATACAACAGACAACACAACACCAGCAGTATCACAGACATTATGCATACCCTCAGTTGGCCAACTCTACAAGAACGCAGAATAAAAAAGCTAGACTGCAAATGTTCCATAAAATTGCAAACAAAGAAATAGAAATACCCCATGAAAACATACTTATACCACAGAGGTGCTCCTCAAAACATTCCCATACTTCTAATAAAAACATACTTATACCACAGAGGTGCTCCTCAAAACATTCCCATACCTCTAATAAAAACATACTTATACCACAGAGGTGCTCCTCAAAACATTCCCATACCTTTAATAAAAATATACTTATACCACAGAGGTGCTCCTCAAAACATTCCCATACCTCTAATAAAAACATACTTATACCACAGAGGTGCTCCTCAAAACATTCCCATACCTCTAATAAAAACATACTTATACCACAGAGGTGCTCATCAAAACATTCCCATACCTCTAATAAAAACATACTTATACCACAGAGGTGCTCCTCAAAACATTCCCATACCTCTAATAAAAAACATACTTATACCACAGAGGTGCTCCTCAAAACATTCCCATACCTCTAATAAAAACATACTTATACCACAGAGGTGCTCCTCAAAACATTCCCATACCTCTAATAAAAATAGACTTTGTTTTTTTTTTATCTTATAGTAAAAAAAAATATTTAAGAAAAATGTAAAATTATAAATAAATAAATAATTAAATAAATATATATACAAATGTATATACAATGTATAGATTATTGCGCCACAAAAATCTTCATTATGTTGAAGGTTTTCTGTAAATAAAGAAGTACTAAAACTTAAATATAAAATGGATGTACAGTTGTCAAGTGTACGGGGCACCACCTGACGATTTTGAAAGGAAACATAACACTTGAGGTATTGTACTAGAAGCCTTGTTCATTAGCTCACACGAACTAAAAGGTCCCTGGGAGCTAGTGTCATCACATGACGATCGTTTTAGTTCCGAAAACTTCCATGCATTTCGTGAATTGTTCCGACACAAGTTTGTGTTATTTTTTTGTTTTTCATTTTATTATTAAAGGGAAAACAAGGAAAACTTCCTATTGCTTCATATAATTTTACATACAAAATTATTATAGAGCAATATTGCTGGGTTATTAGAGTAACAAATTTCAAATCTATATACATATATGTATTATACGTAATAATCAAGATGAAAAAAATATCATTAAGTACTTTGTGTAGATTTAGAAGCGTTATGACACAAACTGTTAATTGTTACGTACATGTATACGACACCAACTGTTAATAGAAACTGGTGGGTAGCAAAATATTCTAAGAGAAAATCGATATTGTATATTATGTACATATTGACAGTGAATATCATTATATTCTAGCGTGTTCTGCTCTTAAAGACAAGGAAATACAAAAGAAAGAAACAAGACGCAATATACGTGTGGAATTTCAACAGATTTGCGGGACGGTATCAACATTTTGTCTGAAAAGTATTCTGTCATTTGCAAAGCATACAGCTGACAAAAGATGGCAATGGCAATTAGATTTTGATTGAAAGTTGACTATTGGTCATGACATCGGCTCACCGTCATAGAACTCATCTTCATCAATCTTTATTTCCTCTTTATAGGGACAATTTAAACCAATATAAGAACAAACACAAAAGACAACATATATACATAGAATGGGGTTCATGATGTTAAATTCGTGTCTGCATGCTTTTAGTTCCGTGTTGTGATGTCCGCTGCGAAAATGTTTGGTTCCTCATTACTTCCATTTGTTTTGTAGGAGTTTATCTTTTATTTATGTAATTTGTTTTTATTTACGTCTACTTGAGTCCAACAAAATTTCCATAGTAGAAGACGTTTAACAGAACACGACGGGCATGGCAAGTGGAGCATGCTAACCCTTTCGAGGAACATAAGTTCACCCCCGGTATTTAGTAAGGTTCGTGTTGCTTAATCTTCAATTTTCTGTGTAGTGCTTTGGATATCATTATTTGTTCCTTTGTCCTTTTACTTTTGGCCATTGTATGTTCTGTCCTTCTTCAATTTACGGCTTCTGATTACCTCCCTTTGGTATCTTCTGATTAACCCTTTGGTATCTTCTGATTAACCCTTTGGTATCTTCTGATTAACCCTTTGGTATCTTCTGATTAACCCTTTGGTATCTTCTGATTAACCCTTTGGTATCTTCTGATTAACCCTTTTGTATCTTCTAATTAACCCTTTGGTATCTTCTGATTAACCCTTTGGTATCTTCTGATTAACCCTTTGGTATCTTCTGATTAATCCTTTGGTATCTTCTGATTAACCCTTTGGTATCTTCTGATTAACCCTTTGGTATCTTCTGATTAACCCTTTGGTATCTTCTGATTAACCCTTTTGTATCTTCTGATTAACCCTTTGGTATCTTCTGATTAACCCTTTGGTATCTTCTGATTAACCCTTTGGTATCTTCAAACTCTTCTTACGGGAGAAACAATGCTTTTAAGAAAAGTGTGAAGATGCCAAGGGGGTAATCAGAAGCCGACCTCATAGACGCCATGATATAGCTGAATAATTGCCGAGATAAGCAACAATCACTCACTCACTCGTAAATCGTAGATGAACAGAAATTACAATGGCCAAAAGAGTAAACTAGTTTAATACCGCCACATTTTATTGAAGTGCCTGTACCGTCGCCAGGAAGGTTAGCGATCATGTACATGTGTGCTAGGGATATCGATTTTACCTCTGGGTTATACATTTTTTACAATACAATGCAATACAATAAGCTTTATTTAGAGTCGCAAAGATATTTATAAGCAAGTGTAACAAAAGCTTAATAGTGAGAGATTTGAATGCGACATATGAATATACAGGCAATAACATAGCATGTACACAATACAAATAAAAACACTGTCAACAGTAAACAATACAAATAAAAACACTGTCAACAGTAAACAATACAAATAAAAACACTGTCAACAGTAAACAATACAAATAAAAACACTGTCAACAGTAAAGCATGCGTCTATCTATGAAATTTTATGCCAAGCGTAAAATTATTTTCAGTTTATAAATTATATAGGTTTTCCGTGGCATGAATTCTTTCTGGTCATATCTGGTTGATATGAAAACTTGATATGTCAAATAAACACTTCCATATTAAATCGGAATTAAGTATGCATGTACATGCTCTACCGTCATCTGTACATATCTTCACATTCTTGATTGACCTTTCTCATTACTATAACCAATATTTTATTGAAAAGAAGAAGTCATATATATAAACATACAATCAGAGGATTGGAAAACAAGTGAAAATTCATCTCCTGAGATGAAATATATCAAAATGGGGTGTACAAAATGAAAAAAAAACCAACAACACAGCGTCAGCTGTTGCATTTAAGAAATCATTCATGGTAGCCCGAATTTATATTAATTTTACCACGGGTAGGCACTTTATGCTAATTATTTTATCCCGAGCGTTATCGAGGAGTAAAATATAGGCATAAAGTGCCTACCCATGGTAAAAATAATATAAATTCGGGCTATCATGAATTATTTCGATTCTAATATGTAAAAATTGGTAAAATATCGTTATAAATTGTCGATGACGTCATAAATTACAATGGGTGTATAGGTATATATTATTTTTACCACGGGTTTGGACTCCAAGCGTTTGAAGGACGTCATATTAGAATTAAATTTAGATACATGGACATTTCGGCATAGCAGAGATGTTATTGGTAGTGACTCGCAAAAAACTATTTATATGATAATTATATACAATACAAAAGCTACTAATGGCGTTAAACACCATAAACCAATCACATCAATCAGAAACAACAATTTAAAAGCAATTGTACAAATCTTTCGGATTTAATAATAAACTCTTGAACTATAACGAAATTATTACAATTTTCATTATCTGATAAATTAGGGTTTCATAGCAATAAATTATTACTGCTTTTCTGTCCAGATATATTAATTAAAAGATTATCTCTCAAGTGTGAATAAATAGACCATTTAAACAAGAATTGGTCAGATGACTCAATCTGTTTACAAGTGCAATAGAGATCTGACTCCAGATTCAATTTGCATATAGGTACTCTTTCGAAGAACTACTCTCAGTACGGAATCTTGCATGCAAGATATGACCGAGTCTACTACCGACAAGAGAATATTATGGGGGGGGGGGGGGGTAGGTTACCTTGTAAACATGATTTTAAACAATATATAGAACTGTTTTTTTTTATATCAGTAGGTCGTTCGTTCCATGAATTAATGTTGGATGGAAGAAAACTATCAAAATGAAAGTCGTACGTGCAGGAACAGGATTTCTCATTAATAGTAAACACAATAATTATACGTTTGTTTTCTCGTGAAATCTTTTATTTGTTTTATTTTGTCATACCATTCAAATAACAATAAATACATAAACTATAACACATAAAACATCATATTCCTTTTTTAAAACATTTTTTCCCCGAGACAATGGCTATTCCTTAAAAAAACACATTGAAATAGGAGAGGTAGACCACAACCGGGGTAAGGCCAACTGCTACTGGGGAGAATCGTTGTTTGAACGCCAACTGATCAATCTATCAGCTATATCATGGCGAGAGCAAGTTAAGTGATTATATGAGATGATTGATGATGATAAAATATGATGCATAAATATTGATGTATACTAGTATGAAGAATTCTATTTACAGATCAGATATCCATTATGCAATATTCATCGTGACAGACACAGCACCATATGATAAACGCCACAATAACATATATATAGACATAAACCCAACGATCGCGACCACGAATGCCCTCTGTAGTGTTTAAATTAACATTAAATTAAAATGAGATCAATATGATTCAATTTGTGAAAGCCTTTTTGTTACACACACACCTAAAAAAAAACAAATACATTATGCTATTATATAAAAAAAAAAACTTTAAAACAATGATGGGACACCATTCCACTAATATTGACAAAACGAACCAACAATCAACTCTTATCTCAACTCACTCAACAACAAACAAAAAACAAAACAAAACAAAAAAACCCCACGACATATGAGTTGGAAATCCAGGTCATGGATTGTTTCTCTTACCCCAAAATAAATAATGATCATTTGCCTTGAAATTTTTAACCAACCATTTTATTACTTCTCTTTCAATATAAAAATCCAAGCAATTAGTATGTAAATATACCAGGAAATACTGATCCCTGGGTAATGCCCTTAACCTGTGACATTTTCTGCAGAAAAAATTCATAACAATTAAAAATTTAATACATCCAACAAATTTATAAACTAAATACAAATTAATTGCATAGTAGACAGTGCCATCTTAACGCATGGACACTTTGGGTAGTTGCCCGGGACCCCATGAGCATAGGGGCACATGGTAATCTATGCATGTTGTGAACAACATGCTTTAAAGGCATACAGACTGTCAGAATTGAATTTGTTGTTTATATTGAAAGTTGCCAAATTTTCGATGTTTTATACTAATAAAATGTTCTGAACAAAAAGCCAGGTTTAAAAAATCTGTTATATTGTCGTAATTAGTGAAAAGAATTTGAATGTTTAGCATCGTCTGTTGGTGCAATTGCCATTAACACATGATTAATTATGACTCGGCTGCAGTTCCGAAGTTTGCCGAGCAGCATGTGATAACTCAGTGCTATAAATAACTTAGATGTCCTAAGTTCAGGCCATCTGTCATGTTCATCACCTATGGATACTCTGGTTTTGTTGTATTTTGCTGAATCCTCCTTTTTGTGTCGTTTTCGTGTAGAATCCGTCAATGTTTTTGTTCTTCCACGATTCGATTTTTGCACATCCGACATTTTCTTCATCAGCAAACAATTTCGCACATGCGCAAACGCTTTCCCGAATGAGTTCATTGTCAGGTCGTATGAATATTTGGTGGGTCAATATTGAATTCTTTCCTGGATGGAAGAAAATCAAACAGCGACGTATTTCTTTCGTTCTGGACTATTTACGTATGATATTATAAAAAATTTCAACTGCAAAATATCTTTATGGTTTTTAAAATCAAAGTTCAGGTCTTATATTGGGAAACATTTTTTTTTAAATTTAAACAACGGCCTGTATGCCTTTAAATGTTTAAACACTGATTGTTTTGGAAGTATCAAGATAATAAATATATGTTTAATTTTATCGACATTTACAGTTGTATTCCTTATATGCTTTGCCCGGGGGCCTATAATACTGTTAAGACGGCCCTGATCGTAGATACTTTTAATAAGACTGTGGTTTATAGGCAGTGTCATACTGGTTCCAATTGTAATACGGGTACTGAGGTGCGAATGTGTCTGTTTCTGTGTCGTCACCGGGATGGACAGTGTTTCCTCCACCTTGAGTTTGTGATGTCTGCCCTTGTGTAGAGAAGGAAGCGAAGCCAGGAGTTGCTAAAATAAGTAATATTTAGAATAAAATTGGTACAGGTTTAGTACATTGGCATGCAAAATGGGCCCAAAACATGAGGCAACACAATATGGAACGTGCTATAGACATATGTAATTATGTTATTCATTACGGATTTAGGGTGTGATGTCCGGAATCGTTTTTCTGTTTTATTTTGGGGGATGAATAAAATGTCATGTGCAGACGTTTTTCTGTTTTGCTATTTTAGCTATTTTCCAAATTATCGAACCCCCCTCCCAGAGGGTGTGCCGGGGGTAGAATATGCACCAGGTTTCTCCGTCCTAGAGGCACTAGTCCTCTAAAAGGGGCCAACCTCGCGGTAACCCCAGGGTATAGAAATGGGACCGTGGCGTTTAAATATGTTTGCCCATTGGTCTATCCGTCCACCGTTTTCAACCTACATAACGATTTATTGTAAACATGTTCTCGTCCTGAATATAGCTGAAAAATTGCTCGCTGGTCGTTAAACATCAATCAATCAATCAATCAATCAATCAATCAATCAATCAATCAATCAATCAATCAATCAATCAATCAATCAAAATATCGACATTGATACAGATATCATAATCGTCACAAACGCTACATGATTTGGACATTTTTATGACAAAATTAACATATTTATTGTAAATGAGATCTTCTGAACAAACAGATTAAACAAGAATAACATATAATAGTGACGAATAATAAGGAATAAATCAGGGTTTTTATATATTACGTTATAATGGTACAGACATGTCTGCAATGCCATAAATTTATATCTGCGGTGTCCTATTCACTAATTGAGATGCATGTATAACATAAGCTTCGACATGTGTCGCCCATGGTGACAGACAATTTTCCATTAAAACATTTCGAACTATTCTTTTGACCTGGTTTTTGTATGTGGGAGTTCGTATTTGGTATATTTTTCTTTTATTTTCATTTTTTCCCATGGCTTTGTTGTGTTCGACCGGATAATGATTCTGTGTTTATTCCTTTATTTCGACAGTGTCTTGACATGATAGTGTGACGTCAAGAGCATGAATGAAGATTACATATTTTACTTACGAACATTGTCTGGAAAAGCTATAGGTGGCGGTGGGGGCATAGTTCCATTACTACCGTAATTCATTGGATTGGTTGCGCCATATTGTCGGACGGAGGACGCCAGAGGTATTCCACCAATTATTATATTAATAGGAACACGAAGAGAAAAGGCTGGACCTGATGGTTCACATACGTACTAAAAAGAAAGGAAAAAGAATAAAATTCTAGAGACAAATTGTACACATGGAGATGGATATTAATTTGTTGATATGAATCTTTGGAACATTTAAAGCTGTGGGACAAGACCTTCATAACACAAGAATAAATCGACAAGAGGCAATCTAATTAACAATTAGAGCTCATCACTTGCTCATTGTGATTGGGCAAGATGGTTTTTGCGATATGTTCCTCTTGGAATATACATACGAAATTATTACGTTCATGATTTTTTTTTATGTTGCATAAAACTGTAAATTCAAAAGTATTCATTTACCTGCCAATAGTACTGAATATCAATTATATTACAACCAAGAAGGCCAGATGCAGGAAGAGGGGGGACAACTAGGGATTGACCGCTCCAATAATCAGAATCTCCCTTCGGAACGAGCTGCCGCATAGCTTCTTGTATAGCCGTTGAAACTGGTTTAGTCTTTCGTGGTGTGTGATAAGAAATCACCTGGAAAAATAATGTATAATTGAGAAATATTGTTTTGTATTTGTTGACGTTAATATATATGTCAGTATATAAATATATGACTTACAAGTACATATTGGGACACATGCACCGGTCTCATAGCAGGGGCGGATCCAGGGGGTGGGGGTGTGCACCCGGCGTCCCCGCTAAAATTGGAAAAAATATGATTTTTTTGCGTAAAATCGTGATTTTTCACACGAAATAACCCCAAAAAAAATTTAAGTGCGCCCCCTCTAACTTGACATCCTGGATCCGGCCCTGCATAGATATATGACACAATATTTATTCCCGATTCTTTTAAAACAAAAATATTTTCTGACATCATAAATTTGATATTTTAATATCAGATATTTTTTTTTGCATAAAAAATATTTTTTACATATTTTTTTTTGACACTCGAGTTTGTTTATGAATTATTTTTCTGATATAAATAATGAATTTCTTGTACTAAAATGAATTTCTGGTATTTTAAAATTAATTTTTAATGTTTTTATATGGGACGAAGTCCCAACTATGGTAGAAATAGCAATTTTTTTCTATATACTAATGACTAAATTTTCATGCACCGGAAATGACATACCGGAAGTCAATACATGGTTAAATCTGTGCAGAAAATCGGATGCGGACGTTTCGTAATCTGGTCGTTTCGTACCTACATCGGGACTTTTTAAAGAAAATCTGGATCCACCCTCGGTCTACTTTGAAAAAATATTATAGGTCCATATATCCGAGTTAATATTGTTTAAAAAAAAATATTGGACTTCGTCCCAACTTAGGTAACACCTATTATCATATTATAAAAATAGATCGCACACCCACCTGAACCAATTGCATACTAGTCATTTTAACGTCTCTGCTGCTGTGATTAATACATTCAGCCATTATGGGTATAGCCTCTCCGGGAACATAACCAAGTCTATCTATTCTATGTTTACCAGTGATAGGCCCTGACTCACAACACAGACAACACAAGGTTTTTGATCCTTCTGCATCTGCGGGATTCTGGTGGAATAAAAAAAAATGAGTATGTTATGCTACTCACAACTTCGACTCTCACCAGTATAAACCATCTAAAAGGGCCATGCATTGTGTATTCTGAACGTGTTTCTATAAGACAATTCGCCATTATTGTCAACCTGGCAAGTTGATGTATTACATGTATATATTTAACTTCCAGAGAGGGGGGATACTCACAAACAATTCTTGTACCTTTGGGGTTAAAATTTTCGGATTTACTGTTTCTTGGGTGTACAAAATTTTGGTGTTTGGGGGGGGGGGGGGGG
>MJUT01052658.1:419055-439595 GCA_002080005.1 Gigantidas platifrons | reverse complement strand
GGGGGTACTCGAAATATTGGTACTTTTATGAGGTAACTTTGATAAAAATGTACATTTTGACATATTTTTTGCTTATTTAAAACCAAAATTTGGCAATAGAAATTGTATGCGGAGTTATTTTTTTTTTTGGGTTCATTTTTTCAACAGGCATTTTTTTGGGTGCGTTTGAAATTTTGTTATTTTTTGGGGGTGAAATTTATTTCCTGTGACGAGCCTAGGTACAAAAAATTTTGGTGAGTATTCCCCTAGGATTTAACTGTCGCATAAAAAAAAATCCGGTAAATGCAAAATGTGAGGAAAATGTTGACACGTTTTACTTTTGTCAGCCCGAGCTGAAATAACAATAATGAAAAAAAATTAATAACAATATACCGAACTCCAGGGCATATTTAAAAAAGGATATCCATTGAAAACGACGAAAACAAGAAAAAACACACATCCATGAGACTACTGTATTTGTTGATCGCGCGATATGTCAGTTGTCAATTCTGGTGTTTAACTTGGGGGGGGGGGGGGTGAATTTCATGTTTTGTGTGTGTGTGGTTTTTTTTTGTTTTTTTGTATCTTTCAGTAAACAAATACTGTAAATTTAGAAATTAATGCGATATCTTTATAAAAGCGAATAATTTTTCTCTTGGATTTTTTTCTTTTCTTAGTGGGCTTTCTGATGGTTTGGTGTCTGTTTAGTGTTACTTCGAGACGTTTAAATGTGCGAAATTTTCACTGTATACTTTTTTGTTTGTATCTTGTTATTTTAGAACTAATTAGGAAGTTGAATATATTTTGACCGTGCTACAACATCTTAGTCTGGAAGTTGTAGTACAGTTAAGCCCCGCCTCTGTGTGGGTATCAGGAGTTATTGTACATCTAACATCAAAGGGAATTCACACACACCATAATACAAGCTTTATTTAAAGTCGGAAAAAAATCAAACATTACAACACAAGCTCTAGTGAGTATATAAAGGACATAGCTTGTTCGGGTTGCAAACCTCATCTTTATGATATTATACAGGGTGTGTGGTGGTTTATTGAGCTGTATGTATACAAAAGCAGCATTGGTCGGAATGAATGTGGGTAAGTTTTTTCCTTAAAAAGCCGTTAATTATGCGGCGGTAGTAATAGTTTTTTCTTTTGATTATTTCCCTTTGGCCGTTATTTCCACCCAAATGAATTCTAGTGAAATCTACTCACTCTGGCTGTGAGTAGTAAATTTAGTCATTATTTAGAAATTGTTAGAGCGAATAGACGCAAAAATTCACCCACCCTCCCTCCCTTATAAATTCAGCATGTATGACAACATATACATATTGTATTATATATCTAAACTGTTTTTAACATATAAAGCGGTTTCATGTGATAAAGTTTTGTAGCCCGCCTATTTAAATGTTTTTTTTTGTGTCTTGTCAGTCTTGTATATGTAAAGTGTAGATTGCTACATGTATGTGTTGTCATGTATGTTTCATGTCGGCCAAAATAAACGTATAATAATTAGTTTGTTTCATTTTCAAGCCAAGTAATTTGAAGTGTACGAAGAAGACCACACACCTTCATTGTAATAGAACAAATACAGAAGTTCTTAACAATTACATCTGGTTATTATTAACTGACAGTAGAATTAATATTAGATCTTTTTTGTTTGTTTGTTTGTTTTTGTTTTTGTTTTTGTTTTTGTTTTTGTTTTGTTTTGTTTTGTTTTGTTTTTTGTTTTTTGTTTTTTGTGTTTTATTTTTTTTTACGACATACTAACATCTAACGACATCACGTATGGGGTCAACGTCAAGGTTCATATTTTTAAATCGACCAATCAACGTTGATTTTACTAAATCTTTATATATAGCTGTTGTCCGATTGGTCAATATATTAAATAGTCTTGAATATGATTGGATGTCATAGATAATGAAATGGCATGACCCAACCGGGATATGTTGTAAGATGTTATATATATAGTGCATCTCCAAAGAAAAAAGAAAGAGTTAAAAATTTTAATTGTATTGATTATAACCGATAAATACTTAATATATTCATTGATATTGATTGATTATGTATATAATATTCGCACAGATAGTGCCTTATTTTTGACTATTTGGATGTACTGACTGTTTATAATTGTACCGATGTTCAGCTATATCATGTTTTATATTCAAGCTATTGTGTTAAATTAAGTACACTCTTGTTTTTATTTATTTCGGAATCGATGGCTCGCGGTTTCCGAGAGACGAGAAACTCTATGAGAGTGTGCACACGCCTTGCATGTGTGTATGTGCTTGAAGTTCACTTGAAAATCTTACCGTCGCTTGAGGTAATGTGTTTAAATCTAGTAGTTGTAGAACAGTGAAATAACTAGCAACTTCTTCGTCAAATGCCCACGGTCGGTCCATAGTAGCTTTAACACAGTATCGTACCCTACCACAGTGACCCTCAAATGATGAAGGGGTACCGGGTGGCAGTTGGAATCGAAATGGGTACTTATATGAACCTGGCTTTAGCATCATTCTGTCTTCACCATCAGCTGACAAGTAAAATATGTGTTTTAAATTTAAACGTTTATGAGTTCCAACCTTTACATATTAAAAGTAGTAAAGGGATACCAATTATGAAATTGTGCATGTGTACATCAATTCATTTCCATAAACTTAGAAATTAGATAAAAATAAATATACGTTTTGCCTATTTGATTCTAAATTTCTATGACAATTGAGAAACAATTTAAATACTGAACAAATACTTTCAATCTAATTTAAATTAAATCTGCCCATTTACTCCCCCTTCTTCGTTGTCCGACACAGCGACAAAGAAACAAAGGGAACAAAGTGATGAGATCTACTCCTAATTAGACTGACATACTTTTGACCACTGAATGTAGTTTCCAACTATTTTGATAAAGTGGCCGTTTTCTTTGTGCTTAAACTCTTGTTTCTTATCTGGACTGATGGTCTATAATCAGTATCATGTTCCGACACTCTCCAATGGAGAGAGGGGAGATAATTGACGTCCAGTGAGCAATATTTCAGCTATATCCACAAACATAAATGGTTAGGGTCATGGTGTTTAGCACCACTTTCAACAATATTTCAGTTATATCGTGGCGGTCAGTTGTATTTGTGGAGGAAACAGGAGAAAACCACCGACCTATCGCAAGTCACTGACAAACTTTACCACATAATTTTGTAACGAGTACATCTCGCCTGAGCGAGATTCGAACTCACAACTTCAGTGGTGATAGGCACTGATTGCATAGGTGGTTGTAAATCCAACAACCACACGATCATGACCACGACGGCCCCAAAGTTAAATGGTGTGTATCTGAGAACACATAATTATATTCAGATCTACATGTATTTTTTTTATACTTCTTTTAGCTGTGCTTTACATTAATTCATCATTTTGACTTTCACACTGATAATTGATAAAGATGGTCTACTATGGAATAGATATGTTTTTATTGTGTGTTATTTGACGAATTATTCTCATACCATATTAAGCCAACCACATAGCACTACCTTTTGGTTTGATAGTGAGAAATATACATGTACACTTACGTGGGGTTTGGCAAGGAACTATTTCATTGAAATACTGTTCATTTGAAGAATATGTTACTGTTCTACGATTTTTCCCAGATCCATGACTTTCTGTCCATCGAACATGAGCTCCGCCAGAATATTGCAATCGAATTTCTGTGGAAAGAAAAAAAAAGTGCACATGATATAACACGGTGCATAGCCATAACGGATTCTTTTGGATGAAACGGATTCTTTCGGAATCGCGGAACGGATAATTTCGGATCATTTCGAAGAAGTGGACGTATGTGCTCTAATTATTTCTCTGTTTTACAACTAAAAATTCCCTAAGTCTGTCAGGGAACGGTACGACGGAACTTCTCAATTATCCGTTTTATCAAGTGATTTGTGCGGGGAAGTTAAAGCTGTCGTTTTCGTTGACTTTTAACGAACAAACGCAAATTTTTTCCCAACAATTCGTCGTTGAGCATGTTGTTTTCACCGATACAAAATAACTTAATGACACATCTGGTTCAAATGCCGCTTTTTAGATATAAAATTAATCATTTGAAAGTGTTAACTTGCTATCGGGTGTAATTTTGCATAACTACTATTATATTTAAAAAAAATGTAAATACACTTGAGAAACGGACACTTAATGATCACTGCACCGGATTCTTTAGGATGTTATTAATCAATTGAGTACAGGTGTTCTTTTCTTTTTAGAGCAATGAATTCCACACCGTACAATCGCATTGTATCATTTTGATCAACTGCCGATTGATACGATCAAAATTGGTTGTTTACAACAAGAGAAGTGGATCAGCAGGGTTAAGACATTCGATATTTGATGCCTTTTCTGTCGGAGTTATGAATTGATTTGTGCGTGCAAAGGATGATTATATGTTTCTTTATGAAAACTATTATTTGTTTTCTTATATCATTGACATTTCGGTGGACTTTTAACCACATTTTTACAAATAATCATGTCAAAATTTAACGTTATGAACTTTCATCATTTATTTTACAAAACTTCGTACTTCCCAAGTTATGATTCAACATCAATATTAAAGCTTTATCCATTACCTTCTGCTTCTGCTTCTGCCATATGATTGCCTCCTTCATCATATTGAAGATTATGCAATTTTGATTTTTGTGCGGTATGCCCAATGAATAGTGTGGCCAAAATTTAAAACAGTTTCATTTAGATGGTAATAAATAATAAAAGAATTGAATTTACAATTAAAACTATATACAGTTGTCACTGTCTGGACTATAGGGACACGATCCTTGCCTTATAGACCTCAGGTGTGTCCATCTCAACAATGTCTGGGGCTAGTAGGTTCCAGTCTCGTACTGTTCTAGGAAAGAATGACATTTTCCTGGTGTCAATACGAGACAATGGTATCTGGAATGACCTGTTGTGAGCTTGTCTGGTTTTTCGGCCTGGTGGAATTAGCCTATTTTCTTGTTGATGGCTACAAGTTATCTGTCGATTTTATACAGCATCACAAGCCTAGCGTCCTTTCTTCTGTTTGCAAGTGGTCTCCATTTTAGTCTTTGTATAATGTTGCTTACACTAGATCTATTTCTGTGATTGTTTGCTACATATCTAACCGCTCTTCTCTGTACTGCCTCCACCTTGTTTATATCAGTTTGTGTATATGGGTCCCAGACTGTACTAGCATATTCCACTAGTGGACGTACAAGAGTGAAATAGGCTTGTTCTTTTATCCTGATTGATGGGATTTTCATGTTTCTGCGCAGGGAGCCAAGAGTTTTATTTGTTTTCATGGTTATATAATTTATGTGCTGGACCAGCAATTTGCTTGTGAATGCGAGTCCTAAATATTTGGCAGATGTAACTAACTCTAGCGTATGCCCGTGGAGTTGGTTACTCTGAGTACTGTGCATTTATCAGGGTGGAATTTCATGCACCATTCATTTTCCCATTGTCCCAGCTTATCTAGATCTTTTTGTAGAGTTTCAGCATCGTTGTGCTGATGTATGAAACATTATTCCAATTTCAAGTTTTACAGTGCAAAATCGGGCTAATCGCCATCACGGCTATATTTGTTTGCCTCAATTCAATACAATTCATTTCAACCCCATGTTATCCTACCTAAGCTCCCACCGAATGTAAAAGATTTACGTTAATGCACAAACAATTAATTGTTGACTGCCATAACTCATAAAATAAGTTTATGCCAACTAAAAGTTTTGAATACTTAAATAAGCATTTGGAAATGGCAGTTTTTCCATCTTAATCGAATCACAAAATACAGCTTTTGGTTATAGCATAATTTTAACGCTGCTTTTGACCGTATCATTAAGTGAAATGCATCGGACGTTGATCGGATCATTTTTGTCTTACATGCAGTTGAATAAGAGTGAATTACACAAAAACTGTCTGCTTCTCTTTGGTTTATGTAGCCATAAACTGGAACGCTTTCTTCTCTTTTTATAAAGAAAAAGAGAATAATTATGAAGTGTCCGTTGCCATTATGATCCGAAAGTAGTCCGGTGCCAGAAATGACCAAATCATAAAGAATCCGTTACCTGCGTATTTGGTTTAAAGGTTTTTTTTTCTGTTAAATTAATTGATGTTATAATTAGAAATAAGTCCCCATGTAAAGAAAATGTATTATGAATCAGCTATGTATATATATTTTTAGAAATAAAGTGTAAATAAGTAACAAACTATCGAAATGAAAAATACGAAGTCAACGGGTGTGGTTTTGTGCGCACTTTGTAGAATATATGAGAGGAATTTATACAGCTGTAAAGGAAAAGCAGTCTGTCGGTAAACTTAAAAGTTCCGTGGAATAGTTAGATTGTTTTAATTACATTTCCTGTTCCATCACTATCGTCTCATTCGCATTGTCATCCATTTCATGTTGAAAAAAAAAATCCGAAATGATCCGTTTCTTGGTACGAAAGAATCCGTTTCATCCAAAAGAATCCGTTATGGCTATGCACCGTGTATAAGTAAACAAATCATTGACTGTCAAAATATCTTATTAAACTAATCGGATCTCTTTTAAACGTCGCATATTATAACATGCTTGTTTATTATGAAGGAGGGCACGGGTGGCTAGGTAGTTTGATTACCTAACAACTCGCATAAGCCCATCACCAATACCGCGTGGGTTCGCGCCCGGCGCAAGTGATAAAGTTTACCAGTTGCTTGCCCATGGTAGGTGGTTCTCTTCTGGTTAAACATCATCTAACAAACAAAATTACAATAAGGAACGGCATTGGTGGTGTAATGGTTATAGTGCTTGCCTCGAGTGCGATAGATCGCGGGTTCGAACCCCAGTCGATTCAAATTAAAGACTATAAAATTGGTGTTTGTTGCTTCTCTTCTATGTACGTAGCATAAAGGAAGAATTGTAAAGACTGGTTGGCTCGTAATCAGGAAAGTGTGAAGCGACATGTCTATCCGAGGACTGTTGTATCAGTGAGCTAGCAAGTATAAAAATCCAACTAAACGTATTGGTCTAATACAGAGCGGAAATCATTATCATTTCATTGATTGTAACTTGTTCTCGTCATAATATAAATGTAGTTGAAAAAAATGTTCATTTGATGTTAAACACTGACTGACTGACTGACTGACTGACTGACTCACTCACTCACTCACTCACTCACTCACTCACTCGCTCGCTCGCCCGCCCGCCCACCCACCCACCCCTCCCCGTGTTTAGCCTCTCACAATTAAATCTCATACAGCGGCATAGGAGTGGACCGGACAGTGGGATGCAAGTTTTAGGAGTGGACCGTACAGTGCGGGGAGTTTTAGCGGCGACATGAGAGTGTGGGGGCAAGTTTCGAAAACTCCAGCCAAAAAAAAGGCAATTTTCTCCTATCCCCCGGCTCCTATGCCCCTGTCTTATTTAAAAGCAATATATCTACATGTGTATATTGTTTAAGGATAATACATGTTGTATGTTTGTTTGCTGGCATTGCAAAATAACCACCGACCCCAATTGCACGAAAAAATATGTAATTGCACAATAACGCAATCATATTGCAAAATAGACTATACGAAATTATGTTACATGGTAAATAAAAATGTACGTTGATTTTCTGCTTACAATATTAGACTAAAGATATTTTTTTAAATCAGGGTACAAACATACCCACTATATATTTTTTGTAACCCATAGCCATCTAAGCTTGTTAGCATCCCCCCTGAAACAAGGTAAATAAACAACTTGTTTATACACGTATATTATACAATGTACGTGCACAAATTACATTAGTAACGCAGGGATAAAAAAAAAACGTGTTGCAACTGGCACCCTGTGTTTTTCACACATTTGTTAAAAGCATCATCAGAGCAAAATACCTTTCAACATTGCTTTAACTAAGGACACGGTTGGTGTAGCAATATCCTGAATTAGTTTAGACGAAATCTTACCTCTAATTTTGACTTCATCTTTGACCTGTAGCTGTACCTCCCCCTGGACAACTTGTCCAGGATAAAATATCTTATTTGGATTTGCAAAATAAATTGTAAATAGTCCCACTTTACCCATTTGTGCTGACTATATGTTCACCCGTATATACCCGAATGTCAAATTTAAAGAAAGTCTATTGTTTACATTATTTTGGCAACGACCGATACTTCATATGTGTACATGTATATATATTCTATAACAGTATATAAGTACAATGTAGTTGCAATTTATATTTAAATATTTGGGGTTTAAATTTATTGATTTTCAATCCATGTCGTTACGTATCATCAAATGACTAAAAACCATATTTAAATCCTTTCAATTTGGAGGAAAATTTCGCAAGATTTATTAATAATTTTGCTAATCATGCATGTATCTACACGTATAACAAGATAAGCACATTTGTACATATGCATTTGACTTTCAAAATACCCGATTTTTATTCGATATTTATTATTAATGTAAAAATAAAACTTGACACAAAAAAAACAAATAATCTTTATATATAAAGTAAGTAGATATTAATGGTCGTCACCTCAGATTTGTTTCTTTGCATTTCATGTAAAACCACTTTTTTGAATAAAATTATTGACAGAGACAATTTCTTGACCAATTTTCGTTAAGAAACCCAAACTATTCTGATTTTTTCTCGTCATAATCTTCATAATGTTTTGATTCTCAGTTTTATATTTTTCATGATTTAAACAGTCTTGAAGTTAAAAAAAATTATATAATCGTATCGTAGTTTGTCATCTTCTAATTAAGATTTGTGTTTAAATAGTGAATCTATTAAATTCTTAAATAAGAATATAAAAAAAACCTTTTTGCGTTGGCGAGCGAAAATTTCATCAAAATTGGCCAAGAAATAACCTCGGTAAAAAAAATTCAATCGTATGGAGAGAAAAATAGGATGTGACAATTATGTCCACTTACTGTATTTGTGGTGTGTCCATATCGTTAGTTTCCGCGGTACTTTTGTCAACAATGAATATTTTTCGGTCAAGACGAAATAATCACATCTATTCGTCTTTTCGAATAGATGGATTTATCGTGAAACGACATATAAATGTCCTCGAGTTGTCTCTCTTTTTACGTTTACGACGAATTGAACCATTGAAACAAACATGAGGGCTATTTCCGGTCTCTTTTTCCTGACATCAGACAGATACGCATCCATTTATTTCTTTCACAAAAAGTCGCAAACTTGGAAAAACCCACCCTTTGTTTCCCACCCAATTTTCTTGCTTATTTAACACAAAATCTGCTGTTGGGTATTTTGTAATTTCAGGAATCAAGTGGAAGTGTTTGAAGATTGACTATACTAATAAAGAGACTGAGTTCCCGGCGCGGCTGGACAGATGAATATGACATTCAAGAACAGATGCACAGAGTTTGAAGGCGAAAGCGCGGCACAGTATGTCAGTTTGAACTTATTTGTCTTGACTACTGATCCCAGGGTCAAGTACAACGCAGATTAATGGAAATTTAATGTGCCAAAAAATATAACTTTCCTTAATATGGAATATGGAACTTTATATATATGCTTGTGTGCTTTATGAATTTAATATATCTTGTGTGCCTTGTGAATTTAATATTTCTTGTGTGCCTAATGAATGGAACATTTCTTGTGTGCCAATAATGAACATTTCTTGTGTGCCAATAATGAACATTTCTTGTGTGCTAATAATGAACATTTCTTGTGTGCCAATAATGAAAATTTTTTGTGTGCTAACTTTTCATGTGTGCCAATTTCTAATAATTTTATGTGCTTTTAAAATTTGAACTTGTTTTGAAAATGTTTTCGAGAAAATACAGCCGCGACCAAACATTGCCAATGTAAATAAGTTAATAAATTTAATTAATTTTAACATGTTCTTTTTTAAACAACTTGCAGATGGGACTATTATACTGACGCCAATATAATGGTCCCAGCTTGCAGCAATACAATGGTTCGATGCTGTCATCATCTCTTTTAGTGCTGTCGTCGTTATGTATTTTGCCACGATATAGTTTAAATATTACTAAGGTTGGTGTTAAACAACAATCAATCAATCAATCAATGGTTATTTATTTTGGTATCGTCGTGTCGTCGTTTTCTCCGATAACCATATTCCATATTACCATGCATCGTTTTTTATTTATTTTTGTGGGTTTTTTTTTTTTGGCGATACACCAAAATTAATAAAAAGATACAAAAAGAGCATCTAATTATCTAGTACCAACACGTTTTCAAATGAAGAGTTTATGATTTAACTGTATGCCCATTATAATTACATTTGCGGAAGTGAAAAAAACCCATGAAAATTAAGGATTATAAAGTCCATTTTTTGTGCGGAAAAGCATATGAATAAGCATAAGTATGGAATACAAAGTACCTGTTTATTGAATCAAGCAGTGCGGACAACAACCAATGAAGCCATAAAAGGGAAATTAACTAAACATTGTCGAGTTATGGAAAATGACTACACAATTCTAACTGGACACTTATAGGGTTGAATGTTCAGACTTTATTTAAAATGATTTAATAGAGTCTGGCTTTCAGTGGGTCTATAAATTGTATGATTGTCACCACCTCGAGACAATATTAATGGAATCATAGTGATAATAATCATAGACGTACCATGGCCCAAATTTCTATGAGGCAAACTTTTGGAATTTTTGGGTGAAACCCCCCTATCTACGGATTCCTAATGACATTACAAAGAACCCAGGAGAATCCCCTCCTGCCATGGAATCTCGGGTGTTAGAAAAAATATGATGACCACGGACAACAGTCAAAATAAATATTGATATCATAACTTTGTTTCTTTTTTGAGTGTGAAGAATGTTTATATGATCAACATGATAGCCACAAAATGTAAAGAAGATTCAGACACGGTACCATTTTTATATAACAACAGTATATGAACATTAGATCCTATGGCGGCTAGCCAGATTCGGAATTTTCACCGTATTTGATTTAGTTATCTATTATAATGTTTTTTTTATAATATAATATAAAAAAAGGAATGATAAAAATAAAGTAGACATACCTGACAGAATAAGGACCGGTAGAGCCACAATTTACAGTCTATTGGGAGCAGGGCTGCACGTGAGACGTGGGTTCTCACCTGCAGTAGCACATAAGTTATGGCGAACATACGCTATACCAAGATGTATATATATATTGCCTAGAAATTATGAACCTCACTAATTGTCTGTTATATGTATGTTTTGTGTTCTATTGTGTGTATTGGATCACGCCTCTTATGTGCTTTTTCCAATACAATATTTGAATTTGAATAAGGACCATGAAATGTTAGAGCTAGCACAGAGGAAGATTCTGAGACAACTACAAGGTCTGCCTAACAACACAGCGAATACAGCTGTCTACGTAATGATTGGTGCTGAACCTATACAAATCACCATAGAGAAAAACCTCCTGACCTTCTTTATGAATATAGCAAGGAACAATGACACAACTGAATATGAGATCCTATGCCGACAAGTAGCTATTTCAGAACAAACAGATGACTTTATTGGTAGATTGGAAAAAAACGCTACAAAAATACAGCCCCCAGAAGTGCAGTGTATACCTGCAAAAACCCATTTCAAAGTACAACTGGAAAAAACTAATAGGCCAAAGAACAAACAGCCACTGGAAAGAAAAGTTTGAAATGGAAAAACAGGAGAAAACAACCCTTCAATATTTAGAAATACAAAAAAAACAGCCATTGAAACAAGTACATAACACATGATCTGGAAAAGTGTGAAGCACAATACAAGATATGTCAGGGCAGGGGAAGTTAAAGCACGGTTGCTGTCACAAACATGTATGGTACAAGCAAAAAGGGCCAAGTAAGACCCAAGAATGAACCCGATTTGTCTCATATGTAGAAAGGCTGAAGAAAATATAGAACATTTCTTATTAGAATGTGCTGAACTCGAAGCGATAAGGAGCAAATACCTGCATAAAATTAGAAACTATGTCAACGCAGATGCAGCAAATAGATATGAAAAAATAGTACAACATGGAAATCTGCTTCAACTGATAATGGACTGTACTAGCAAAAAAGTCAATTTCATAGAAAATATTATTTCGGACAGGAGGATGAAGAAATGAAACTCTGTTTAATGATATTGTCAGTCCCATGAAATATGTTTAATGGGCTATCTAAACACACTGCGATTTTGAGTCATTTTTTTAACATTCATAATTGGAAGTAGTTCCAGAGTTTCAATTATACATACAACATTTTAATTAACGAGTTTATTACAAATCTATTAGTTGAAAAGAAGGTATGAAACGTATCACTTTACATTTTTACCCCGGTACGAAACGTCCCGATCTGGGTACGAAACGACCAGGCTACGAAACGTCCGCATTCGATTTTCTGCACAAATTTAACCCATTCTCTATCCAGAGTTGTCGTTCCTGCTACGTTACACAACATCTCTGTCAACGCTCATTTTACAAGATTCTTGTAAAACTTAGAAACAGTAAAAAAAATCTACTTAAAATTGTTTTAATTATTGTAAATATCAATAAAGATGAAAATAAATCACTCATTTCAAATCAATTCTCTCTTAAAAATTATTTGTGATCGTTTTTAACTTTTTAATTTTTACCTCCGCAAAATAGTTCTCCAAAAAGTGGTGGGTAAAATCATTTTTAAGAGAGAATTGATTTGAAATGAGTGATTTATTTTCGTCTTTACTGATATTTACAATAATTAAAACAATTTTAAGTACATTTTTTTTACTGTTTCTAAGTTTTACAAGAATCTTGTAAAATGAGCGTTGACAGAGATGTTGTGTAACGTAGCAGGAACGACAACTCTGGATAGAGAATGAGATTTAACCATGTATTGGTTTCCGGTGTGTCATTTCCGGTGCAAGGAATTTAAGCCATTAGTGATATGGAAAATATTGCTATAAATGAAAATAAATTAATTTGATGTGTTTAAGAGATTTTGATTGGATAAACAATTTATGTTATCTTCCAAAAACAAAATTTTTAACCGGAAGTCACATGTTGGGGTCTCAATTGGGAATTTTTTTTTAATTTTAATTCTTTTTAAGCAATTATTATCCATCAAAATATTTTTAGGACAAGAACAAAATTCATTAGGAATTAATTTATAAGGATTGATCAAAATTTTTTGTTCGGTTCATTCGAAATAAACTAAAAAATGTAGTACACACTCTTGCGTAACCCGCTTCGCATTTTTGAGTTTATTTCTTCATGAACCGAAAAAAAATTGAGATCAATCCTTAAATGAACTGGCACAAGCAACAGAAAGTGCACAATTTACTGAACCAACTGAAAATGTTCAGCCTGACCCTGTAACCTATATTTGTTCCTCATAATATTTGTTCCAAAAGGAAAAAATAATTGAATAATATCAATTCCATGGAACAACTTGAGTCTTATGGAATATTTATTTCACCTGTATGACATTTGTTCCACCTTTGAGAGGTACTTTTATTATAGGTAAATGATATAATAAAAGTTCTTAAATATCAGGTGATTAGTTATGCTTCATTGATTTTATATACATATCATAGAAATGTTTTATCTAATAATGACAAAAAGAATGTCAACAATCACATGTCCATACAATCTATTCCAAAACTTATATTCATCAGATTACAGAATAAATATTATATCTATAATACTTGTACCTGGCAGAATAAATATTATATAATACTTGTACCTAGCAGTATAAATAGTATATAATACTTGTACATAGCAGAATAAATATCATATAATACTTGTACCTACCAAAATAAAATTATACAATACTTAATTGTAACTATAAGAAATAAAACCTTATTCCGGATAATTACTATTGATTCGGAATTTAGCACCTTAATCGTGTTAATTTTAATTGTCATATAATTAATTATATCTGGTTATGTATAAAAGGTAAAAAACCACATGCTTAATTTGCATTAAAAAAATGTACGGAGCCATTTTGCAGTATTTGAAAAACTTGACAGTAGGTAGGAGGATTTACTATGCGGAATAAATACTATATTGTAAACGTTCCCCCATGGATCTTCTGGGGGGGGGGGGGTCAATATACATTTATATTGATAAATTTGAACAAGGTTGTTGCTACCTTTGAAAAGTACATTTCTCAGCCAAACCGATTTAACAAGGACTGGGATCATCCGTAATAGTTATATGAAATGTTTGAAGCGTAAATAGTGAGTTTTTATGTTCAACTGCATTTTATTTTTTTTGCTCCATTGTGATGAATGGCACCGCTTTGTAGCTCCGCCGAGACACAAGTTTGTCACAGGAGCTACATTATTGCAGCTAAATCGATACAGGTATTTGTTTACATTTTATCGGGACATCCAAATATAGTTTTAGTTAAACATCTATTTCTGACTATGCAAATTAGCAAACCTGTTTTGGCAAATTTTAACACATAGATCTATAAGTTAGGTTATACACGCTTTGCATGAAATTTACGGGTGGGATTTGATATAAAAGAGTGTGGTAATTATACTGACTTCACTTCTTGTCTGTGTGTCTGTCTGGACGTTTGTCTTTGGTCAGGGGTGAGTAATGATATACATTTTTTTTTATTAGATTTAGTGGTTTGAAATAATTTATATATTAATGGTTAAATCGTAACTTTAATGTGAATTATAGCCATATGAAGTTTATATGCTTTAGCGTAAAGCAGTATGAGATTCGAACCTGAATATTGTCATATATTTTATTTGTACATGGATACTAATAGACATTTTTACTATTCATCGTCGAAACCGAAACCGAACCCGAATCCGAAACCGAAACATAAACCATCCCAATGAAGAATAAGAAATGTTTTTCATTGCTCTTTGTTTGTTTTATTATTATTCAAAGCACTAGATTGACTGGTTCAGCTATCCAGTTAACTTGTTGCACTCATTAGTGACACCATATACAAATGCACAGCTGCGCAGACAAGATAATAATACTTGAAGAAAAAGTGTTGAAGTTAATGACAAAATAAGGAAAAGACGAGTATATGTGGAGCACACTATCCGAAGGATTAAGATTTATAAGATAGTTGGGTCATTATACCGACATAAACGTCAGCATATACCCAGACTTGTTGAACTATGTGCCGCCCTGAGTTTTCGTAGATATATGTTGCACAATGATTAGTTCTGAATACATATAAATTGATTCCGTTTCATATCTGTTCTAGTTCAAGGTAAGATGCATAGGATACCGTATATTTCAAACAAAAGAACTGTCCTTTATTGGATCCGGGAGGCTTCTTTTTCCACACGAGTACACAGGTGAAAGCCGAGACGCCGAAGGCGTCGAGGCCTTTACCTGTGTACGAGTGCGGAAAAAGAAGCTTTCCATATTCTATAATGCTCAGTTCTTTTGTTTGAAATGTACGGTATCTAACTTGTATAATAATTGAACTTGTAAATAAAATGAAATATGCATGTTTTTGGTTTTTCAGTTTTCTTTCTTTTTTTGCTTTGTAGAGAAAATTCATTTATATTTTAAAGGAACACCTGACCTGCATCAAGGGGGGAATTATAAATAGAAAATGTTATTCAAATCTGGTTAGGCATGTGCATTTCAATTTTATCGCAATCGAACCAGTAACAAAATCTACACTCAAAGATGCATTTTTTTGTATTGCAATCTTACGTTGTTAATAATTGAAATTAAAAATCTACAAGCAATGAATTTTTGAAACTTATTCTCCGTTAGTCGCCTATCCACAAATGATATCTTATACGAATAAAATTTGGGTTAAAATGGATTATTGCGTCGTAAATATAATCTCTTTGAAGTCGAACTATTGTTACTGAGTCGATATTGGCGATATGCAAATAATGTAAACAGTCAAGTACATGTGTTTTGTACGTGATATCCCATTCGAATACACCATGATTGGTATGAATAGGTTCAAGGTCAAATTAGAGAGCCCCAACATATTTAATCGCGGTCGGACAAGACACAAGCTGGATACCAAAATTAGTTACCGGGAACTTTTTACGCATGTTGAATTTAATCATTACTAGTTTTATTAACCATGACTCTCTAAACGGCCATCGTAAAGGGGTACTCGACTACTGGTCTGTTTTATTTGTATCGTCTGTAATAAATAATAGGTATAGAAAACGATATAAATAAAACAGACCAGAAGTCGAACACTCATTTACCTTGACAATTTAAAGGGTCATGGTTAATAAAACCAGTAATGAATAGAATCATCAGGCGTAAAAAGTGGCCGGTAACTAATTTGGGAGGCCAGTTTTATGAATAGCTTTGCTGGGGGTATTATTGTACAAGTATACTTAGAATATACAGAACCACAAACTTATACGTAAAATACTGCTTAGTTGTGTTAATTTCATACAATAAAAATAGATAATACAATGTTGTTTCGTGTACTTTTTGTCACACCCTGTCCATTTACCATGTTCAAATATAAAGGTTTAACCAAAACAAGTTATTCAATACATACCTCCCGGGTGGCTCAATGAGTTAGGTCGCTGAATCTAACAACTCATACAAGCCTTCACCAATACGGCGTGGGTTCGCGCCCGGCTTTGTAAATTACACAAAGGGTGCACTCGACTCGCAACCGCAAGTGATAATGTACCAGTTGCTTGCCCATGGTCGGTGGTTCTCTGGGTACTCCGGCTTCCTCCACCACTAAAACTGGTCGCCATGATATAGCTGAAATATTGTTGAAAGTGGCGTTAAACACCAAAAATAAAATAAAATCAATCAATACATACCTTGAAGGGGCGGATCCAGGATTTCCAGTTAAGGGGGAGCACTGGGAATAATGGCGCCGAGCAGAGCGAGGTGCGAAAATTTTGGGAGTATTTCGTGTGAAAAATCACGATTTCAAGCAAAAAAATCTAATTTTTTCTAATCTTACGGGGGCGCGCGCCGGGTGCGCCCCATTGAATCCGCCCCTGCCTTGTTTGTCAAGTTTACTCAATCACATACATATTTAATTGTGTGCGTTAATTTTTAATACTTCATACTGCTTACATTACATAATTTAACAGCTGAAGTAATCAAATTATATTATATATATAAAAGCAAACAAAGCAATATAGTATTCTTTAATGGTTTCGGTTTCGGTTTCGGATTCGGATTCGGTTTCGGTTTCGACGATGAATAGTAAAAATGTCTAATGGCCTGTAGCCCTTTTCACAAAAATTCGTAACTATAGTCCTAACTTTTTTACTTAAGATTATATTACGACAATTCCTAAGTCCTTTTCACAAAGATTATCTTACGAAAAATTTTAATCTTACGACTTAAATTACACTTGTAAACGATAAAAATTCTTCCTTAGGTGTACTCGATACAACATTATGTAGTGGAGAATACAACTGTAGATTCTTAAAAATAATCAACGAGACCCGTAAGGGTCGAGTTGATTATTTTTAAGAATCTACGAGTTGGAGTGTATTCTCTCACATAATACATTTCTATCTGCAACAGTGTTTTTATTATATATTTTTACCTTTTTAATGTTCAGAAAGCTAAATAAGCCACAATTAACAAAAAATAAACAACAAAATTGTATCGGCATCCGTGCTTTCGATTCTCGTTTATATTTAGATATTTCAAGGTCTTTCAAGTGAATAGAATCGTTTATATTTAGATATTTCAAGGTCTTTCAAGTGTCCCAAATGTTCACCTGTGGTCTGTCTGATTTGTTAAGTTGTTTGTTTTTGTATTGCGAGAATACGTAATAGTTATACACTGAGGTATAGGTGTTTCTGGATTAGAAACCATGAGGGCCGGAGGCCCGAGGGGTTTCTAATCCAGAAACACCGTATACCGAAGTGTATAACTAACTTACTCCCCAGGTTATTCTAAATACACGAACTATTCATTACAGAGTGTCATAGAAAACAAAAACAATAAATACAGAAGCATTTAATTCCATAAAACGATACATGTTTGTGGTTTCCCCATTAGGTACCCCTTCTTTAAAGATAGATTGAAGGTCTGAGTTGTATTTAAGGATTAGACAGATTGATTGATTAATAATGAAAGATAATGCTGAATACTAGTTATTCAATATTCTTTTACAACATGATCTTTAGGAATGATAGACGTGTTATATTGAACTGAACTTTTTGTAGAAAATGGATATTAACCAAAAAACCATATTGTCACAAATATTATTCAGAACAGCCAAACAAAGTAAATAAGAATACATATTGAATATTACAAAGTATTTTTCGACCCATAGAATATTACAAAGTATTTTTCGACCCATAAACTTTCAAGTTTTTAAGTGCACATTTAACATGTCAATGTTTTTTCTCTACCACGGAAAACAGACTTGGATTCAGACAATTGACAAAGGGGTTTCAGAATAATACAAATTGTGATTACAGTCTAATTTTTCACAATTTTAATATAATGTTAACAAATTTTTCGAGAAAAATGGAGACCCCCCCCCTCTTCGAAATCCTCGCTACCGGATCCACCAATGGATAAACTTTTGAAAGAGTGCCGACATTTAATGTGTTTTCTTTTTACAGTACTTTCCCCGCGAAGTTTTTTTTCAATTATTTATTATAATTTAGTTTTTCCTTTTTAACAATTGCTTGGATGTTTTAGACTATAATTCATTAACAAGATTTTTTACTATGCTTCATTAATAAAATCTTCATGTTTTCTTTTTCAGTTTTTCAAGATTCGGTTTTCGTGTTATCTTCAGCTGAATGGTAATTAATTACTTCGTATATGTAAGAACATGATAATCCCTGTCTTCATGAATAAGTACGAGCGAAGGCGAGTACTTATCATGAAGACAGGGATTATCATGTTCTTACAAACTTAGAACATTGTAAAGAAATCAAGACAATAGAATTTTGCCTTGGGGAACAATGGGGAAAATCCATGGTCTTAATGATTAAGTAAGGCAAAATTCTATTGTCGAGAGTACTTTACTATGTTCTAAATTGTTGTAGGCACAATAGGCCGTGCTCATAGGGTGTGAAGACAAGGGTTTCCAGAAACCCCTGTTGTCACACCCTGTAAACACAGGCTATTGTTCTAATAACAATGAAGTCATTCATAGTATGCAGTTTCAGAGATAGAAAGTGTATGGTTTAACACTAGACCTGGGGTGTAATCGTCAGTTCTGAACATAAATTATGTCAGAACTCAAATACTTGTATCGTGTCTTGTATATATTGATCAATTGCTTGTTTTTAAGCTAATCGTTGATATTTTTTAACAAAGCATACTATCAAGAGTTATATCACAGGGGCTTGAATCGCTTTCATAGAGGTCACGCGGCTTATATACCCTATATACTAACAAGGGATGTAACGACCAACGTAGCCAATCCACTACCAGTTCTGTTTCAGGCTTGAAAAAAATATTAAAAAATCACACATTCAAACAATCTTTGTTGACATTCGCTAGCATATTGATTTATCTTTCCGACGAGACATAATTTTTCACAACTGCTTCACTCTAGAAGTCTGAACACCCCTGCAAACTTGAAACTTTGCTCCAAAATAGGTGACCAACGTTTTGCTCGGACACAGTCAACGGTAAAACTCCCAAGAGTAAAGAGCACAATTGCGGACAATATCCGCATAAATCCTGACTGTCGTAAATACCTATGAACGCCTTCGACTCAACTATCACCAGAACAGTTCACATAGTGCAGACGAAAAGCAGTAACTCATGTTTTACAGTCCGGTATAAATCCTTTCAAATGTTGGAAGCCATTGTTAAAAATACTCAGCAGCAAATGAAAATTATCTGTCATCTGATTGGTTATAGAATAATAGAATAGAAAACTTTATTTTAAGTCGGGTTTACATATAACATTACAAACATAAGCTCTGTAGAGCTTTTTGCCGACATTAATAACAGTAACAACACATACATTTAAAACATATAAATACACAAGCATGCCATATAACATAGGACAACAGTTGAAGCATTAGCCAGGTACACATACATACAAGCATAGCATAAGGAAAGCAAAATTGCATGCAACATTAAAGCACTAAAAAATTTGACTAAAAAGCAGATACAAAGCAAAAATAAAAATAAATAAAGCAATACTAAAAAAAAATCTGAAAGAACTCAACATAAAATGAAGCATGAAAAATATTAAGATCTGCAGATACAAAGGGAAAAAAAAACAAAAAAACAAAAATCTGAAAACTATAAAATGAAACATTAGTTAAGATCTGCAGGAGCCACATCTGCATGAGTTGCCATTCCAGTTATTGATCAGACTTTTAAACTGATTTAGGTTCGTCTGCGCACGGATTGCATCAGGCAACTCATTCCAGAGTGTAGCTCCAGCATACCTTAATGAATGCAGACCAAAATTTGTTGTTCTCACCTGTGGAATTTCTACTGTTTGTTGTCGTCTAAAAGAGTAAGATATATGTTTAAAATTAACAATGTCATTGAGATAAGCTGGTGACTGTTTGTGAAGGATTTTGAAAATTTCTATGGCCATCATTCGTAGACGTCTTATTTTGAGAGAGGGTAAACCAGACTTTAACAAAAGAGTATCATAATCACTATTAAAATCCTCATAGATAAACCTCAAGGCACG
>MJUT01052658.1:396571-410304 GCA_002080005.1 Gigantidas platifrons | reverse complement strand
ATATTAAATGGAGAAATTTTAAATATGTGGCATGCTAAAGTGTATGTTTCGATAATGGGCAAAGTTAAACATTTCAGTCCTTGGAATAACAATGTAGTGAAGCAGGTAAAGATGAGTGAATCCAGAGTCTGTAGAAATCACTAGAAAACTTAAAAGCAATTCAATTTCAATCAATTACATGTACATTGTATATTTATTTAAATGTTACATGAGCTATAGTATGAAAATACATATCTATGCATTATTGTGCTGGAAATTTATTTCATTTACAATGGCCCATTCATATGATAGCATGGCCCATTGAAATTCAGAATGGCCCATTGAAATTTTTTTGAAGGGGCCATGGGCCCATTCTGAAAAAAACCTTCAAGATCACTGCTACAGTAATGAGGACTAACGTTAACGTCCTCTAATACCTTAAATTTGAAATAACTTGATTTATTCTGGGATTATTATACTAATATAATAGTCCCAGATTTAGTGTAATGTTACTGAAACAATAATAGGAATTATTCCACTCACACACACATAATATATAGCATGTATACACGATTTATAATATATAGCATGTATACACGATTTATTATCTAGATCATCGTGTCATTTATAATGCTTACTCTTATATTTTAGCGAGCATCGCAAGATGCGAGCTAAACAGCAACATGTGTGTAAGGAGATGAATGAATATACTAACAATACCAACCGGAAGTGGTTTTTAAGTTTCAGCATAGAATGGACAATCGGAGCGAATGACCGGAAATAGCCTACTGATTAGAATAAAAAATAACTATCCAGTTTAAAAATAACAAACAAAAAATAGGAATCCGTACAGCTTCGAATTTACATGAAACGATTAATTTATTTTTAAAAGAAAACTGCTTTAAATCAGTGAAAGTGTTAAAACGTAATTGCTATCTTAACAGCATATCTATGATTTTCTCTTTAATTCTAAATCTACCTATCAAGTGCCCTTCCGTGCAAAAAACATTGCATTTTTCTGCGATACGCCTAGTTTAAATCGACAATATGTGGCCATTTATGGATTACTACAAACGGTTTATGTTAACTTATATTTTATAGGCAGTAAACGAGTAGAACATGGACACAAATTATAAGAGCGACTACCAGCCTTTTCATTTTGTTTTACCAAACAAGAACATATTTCGGACAAAACATGACTTCAAAGTTTGAAATATATTAGCAGGGCTCCCAAATGCCCCCGAAATCTGGTATGTGCCACCATAATTACTGATATTCCTAATAATACTGAAGTTAATAAAATTTTGAGTGTGGGCTACCAAACCTACTGTAACGTTAAATCTAGCTGCAGAACCGTAACTCTTTATCATGGTCCTTAGTTTTGTCCACAAAAATTTAAAAAAAACAAATATCCAAAGACTTATAGGAGCTACGGACCCTCAGCTACGTTAAATCTAGCTGCAGAACCATAGCTCTTTAGGTCCTTTTTGTTTTTTTCGAGGTCCCCCCTATCAGAAAAGTTCACAAGGACCTAAAGAGCTATGGTTCCGCAGCTACATTAAATCCTGCTCTTAAATATATGTAGGATGGACAGGTTGAGGTTCGGACATGAAAGACCCAATTACTCAGACTGTTGTCTTTCTGTGAGAAATTTTGAAAACGCAATCAATAAATCATACACACACACACACACACCGTACAACCGCATTGTATCGTCTTCTTCTTCCAGTGTAGAACAGGAGTCGTCGCCGATTGCTTTAAGTTCTGCGGGACTATGCATGCCAGGCACACACAGCTGATGTCCCCAAGACTATGTACAACTAAAAACTTCACTATGACACAGTTAAAACTATCTACACTGGTTGGCGTGGCTAACCTGTTGTTGGAGGTTAGCCCTGAACTCCTCTATGGAGCTGACCCCAACTGTGGTGTCTGGTAGGTGGTTCCATTCTCGTCATAGCGCTGTTCTTTGGAAGGAGTTTCTGAGAGTATCATAATTGGACCTCTCCTGGAAGAACCTATGTTGACCTCTGGTTCTGCTGTCACCAGGTCTGAGGTATAAGTCTCGGTCGATGTCCACGATTTGATGCTGGATCTTATACATCATAACGAGTCTGCTTATCCTCCTCCGTTGTTCTAAAGTCTGCCACTCAAGTGATGTTAACATGCTTGTCACACATCCTGGTGTTCTGCTGGTGTAATCATTTATGACGAAGCGGGCAGCTCTTCTTTGTACATTTTCTAATGTTTGGGTGGTGGGATCACAAACCATTGCTTCGTATTCCAGGGATGGTCGTAGAATCGTGAGGTAACTGGTTTCTCTTACTTGTTTCATTTTGATCAACTGCCGATTGGTCCGATCAAAATGTTTTGTTTAGGGACCAACCATTTAACTTGCAGGGGGGGGGGGGGTTTGGATTTTTTTTTCGCTTAGAAATTTTTTTTGGACAACACGAGAGTTAGAATATTTATTTTTTTTGTCGCGCAAAGCGCGAAATTTTTTTTTCTCCATAATTTAACATTAGGTTATATGACAAAAACTCTGAATCAGATTATTTTTTTTCCTCCACCAAAATCAGAATATTTTGTTCAGCAACATTGGGAATCAGAATATTTTTTTAGAAAAAAAAACCATAACCCCCCCCTCCCCCTCCCCTGCAAGTTAAATGGTCCGTCCCTTCGTTTTGACAACAAGAGAAGTGGATCAGCGGGGGTAAGACATCATGTTCGATATTGTATGCCTTTTCTGTCGGAGTTATGAATTGATTTGTGCGTGAAAAGGAGGATGTTTCTTTATGAAAACTATTATTTGTTTTCTTATAGCATTGACTTTTCGGTGGACCCACATTTTTACAAATAATCATGTCAAAATTTAATGTTTTGCGCGGAACTTTCATAATTTATTTTACAAAACATGTACATAAACACATACGAGATCTATGTGTAAATTACGTATTTCAGCCCATAAATTAAAAACATGTATAGAGGTTGCGCGTTATAATAAGACTCATAGAAATGAACGTTTCTGCAAAAAATGTAATACCGGTGAGATAGAAGATGAAATGCATTTTTTACTTTTATGCAATCATTTTGACACTGATAGGAACAATATATTAGATTTAGTGGCGGGTGAAGTTAAAAATTTCCATACACTCAGTTGTAAGAACAAATTTATTTCAATGAATAATGAAAATATCTCAATACTTAATATAGTGGGCAAATTTATCAAAGATAATTTGTATTAATGACAGCAATCTAGCATCAAATACAACATGGTTACTGTTTATTACTTGTTTAATACTTTTAATGTGTTGTGATAAATATGTCATTGTGTAGCTGTACTCTATGTAATTATGATTCTTTCTTTGTATGTTTATACTTTTAATGCCCTTATGGGGTCCATGATTTGGAAATAAAACATCTTGTATCATACGAGCAACACGACCCCCTGATGAAAAGGATATATTTTTTAAATGATAGACGTTTGACTCAAAAATAAAAATATAAATAAGAAAAAATGTTTTTATTATTTCTTTAATATTTGGAACTTCAAGTGAATGTGGACTCATAATCATAGACTAGTAAAATACATGTACATGTCTATGCGTAGATGCGGATGCTCGCCTGTAGGCTGTGCCTAATCCATATTATATTTTCTTGATAGTATTACTTAGAAATTGACAAAATTATCTTAACTAACAAGGATTGTAAGTCATATCATGAAATATGTTTACATATTTCTAAATGACCGCAACTTACAGTGCTTTATATCAATGTGTGTTTTTTTTTATTGCATTCGGAGATGTCTGCCTTCTTTTCTGTTTCGCTTTTACTGGTACTTGGTATATTAAAAAGTACACCTTGCCGATTGTGTATACATGATATCCATTGACATCGTCATGGTACATGTTTACGCTTTTCTTGGATAAAAATAATTCATAATGACTGCTCGTTAACAACAGTGCTATAGCAAAACAGGTATTTTCAATAGTAATTTAAATTGTTTAAGATTAGTCGGTGGATATAAAATGGACTGGAAACCAGTTCATACGTAGGAAACTGCTAAATTAGTCGGTGGATATAAAATGGTCTGGAAACCAGTTCATACGTAGGAAATTGCTAAATTAATATTGTGAACCCTTACGTAAAGATATATCGGTGAACAAAATATCTGCTATACGTGATAATGTAATGGAAAATTATATCTAATTGAATACAAAAATGGGCACCAATATTGCAATGCATCAGTCGACTCTTAACGACAGTGACAGTATAATGTCTCATTCATGACAAATTTCTAGCTTCAGTCTTGAAAAGGTTGCCATATATTCTGCAGTCTATTACAGAAATAAATTAGAACATTCCATTAGAATAAGAATACACATTTCTATTATAAATATCAAATGCTCCTATTTTGCATTCGTGAGATGTAAATATGACAGCGGACACAAAAAAAATAATTCATTGTGATAACCATACTTGCCGATATGTTTTTTTTTTTTTTTTTTTTTTAGGTTACAATGGGTTTGCTGTACAAGACATGTCTATTTGCGCTTAAAACTCAGAAACACTTCTTAAATAAAAACACATTTTGTATAATGTGTCAACAGCCTATACAATTTTATCATAGGAATAAAATATCATTCAGGAAATATTCTATTTACACGTCACAAGAAACGATATTTTCACTTTCGTCTGGTCATGGAAAATGTGGAGTAGCGGTAATAAGAGTTTCTGGTTCAAAAGCTGCAGAAGCATTGTCAGTATTGGGTCGCTTTAAAAGTCTACCTAAGCCAAGGTATGCTGAGCTGAGAACTTTGTATGACCATACTTGTGATATTCCAATTGACCATGGGCTCGTGATTTGGTTTCCAGGTGAGTCAACTAGACAAAGTTCTTATCTTGTACATCTTTATAGAACTAACACGAAATATTACAGTTGGCTGATGTAACTACTAAAATAAAAATGTAGTCAGCACATTTCATATGCTGATTTAATGTTGAATGACTGCAGTTTGGTATTCTATAATTATCGGACCTTTGTTTGACTAAATCATATGGTTTATTAATGACAACATGGGTGGTGATATAAAATCGGAACATGTGTCCCCACTGTATCACATACTGTGAGAATAAACGTATTATATGGAAGTTAGTTTGGTAATGTGTAATACCTGCAAACGACTTCATTTTGTACTACCTTTTTAAAAATAACACTATTAAAAATTGAAAGACTAGCACCGTATATGCAGTTAATTTTATTATCCTCATTCTGCTTGCTTCTAAGAATTCCTTCCGTCCGCCCCACACATCTTCAATCCTTACTCTTCTCAAACCAGTGATTGGAATTCAATTAAACTTTCAGCCATAATTCATAGCATTGTGCATCTTACATTTTAAGGGGGCGTCGTGGTCGTGATCATATGGTAGTTGGATTTACAACTACATGTGCAATCAGTGCCTATCACCACTAAATTTGTGAGTTCAAACCACGTTCAAGGCGACTCTGAGGTGTACTTGATACATTATATATGTGATAAAATTTGTTAGTGATTTACGACAAGTCGGTGGTTTTCTCCAGGTCCTCCGGTTACCTCCACTAATAAAACTGTTGAAAGTGGCGTTAAACACCTTAAACAAACAAACATCTTTCTCTTAGACTCTTAACAGTTTTTTTAGACATAAGATTCAGATAAGTTCACTCAAACTATTAATCAGGTCCAAGAAGTTTCACTGGTGAAGATTGCGTTGAGTTTCAAATTCATGGGGGTCCAGCAGTAGTCGCTGCCATGGCGACAGCTCTTGGTAAAATCCCCGGATTACGACAAGCAGAAGCTGGGGAGTTCACTAAAAGGTTAGTCAATATGATGTCAAAAAAAAAAAAAGTGTGAGGTCATTTATAATTATTTCGTACCAGTTAGACATGATAGTAACCATACCATTCTGAAAATAGAGACAAATTAATCTTATTTAATTGATAATTTCCTTACTGCGTCAGTGTTAATTGTCAGTTGACAGTTGAGTTAGACATTATATAGCTAATTACTTGGTTTAATTAATTTTGCATAAGGGCACATTTAAATTATGACAAGGCACACAAGGAAGCTCATGTCTATCCGCGGACTGTTGTTTTAGTGAGCTAGCACTATAAAAATCCAACTCAGGGTGTTGATCTAGAACAAAGCGGATCTCATCATCATCATCATCATCTTTTTGAAAAGTAACTTGTTCTCGACCCTGTTCTCGCCATGAAATAGCGGGAAAATTGCTGAGTTGGCATTAAACAACAATCACTCACTCACTCACATAGAATGAAGCTAGAGTGAATCGAAAGTGCGAGCTCTTCTTTCCGGTGCAGTATTTGAAAACCAAACTTATCACTTTGTCTATGATGACTTAGATATTTGATTTTCATTTAGATAATATTGTTATGTTAATGAAATCTTTCATAGGGCATTTTTTAACAACAAATTGGATCTGACTGAAATTGAAGGACTAGGAGATTTAATTCATGCAGAAACTGAAGCACAAAGACGACAGGCTCTACGACAAATGGAAGGCAATCTTGGAAAGATGTACAACGAATGGAGATCTCGTATCATAAAGGTTTTTAATATTTGCTGCATTTCGGCTCAATATCTGGGACTTGTTGGATTTATATTGTCTTTCACTTATAGTGGTATATACGTAGATTGATTAGTTTTAAGCCCCATCGATATTGTCACTAGTAGATTAATGATAGATTGTCTATTTTCAACTTTTCGTCATTATTAGACTAGTTACTTTTTAGCCTCTTCACTTCATATATTGTCACTAGTATGTTAATGATAGATTGTCTATTTTCAACTTTTCGTCATTATTAGACTAGTTACTTTTTAGCCTCTTCACTTCATATATTGTCACTAGTATGTTAATGATAGATTGTCTATTTTCAACTTTTCGTCATTATTAGACTAGTTACTTTTTAGCCTCTTCACTTCATATATTGTCACTAGTATGTTAATGATAGATTGTCTATTTTCAACTTTTCTTCATTATTAGACTAGTTACTTTTTAGCCTCTTCACTTCATATATCTAGCTAGTAGATTAATGGTATATTGTCTAGTTTTCAACCTGTCATCTTCGGTAGAATAGTTCTCTAGATTTTGTTGTTTTTAGCCACTTAGTCATTAGTAGAATTGGTGGTAGATTGTTTAGTTTTCAGTTGCTTTGTCATTAGCAATTATAGTTATAAAAATATACAGCAAGAAATATAATAGCACTTTGTTTATAATACCTACAGGAAAATATGTCTTGACACATACAATTTTAGTACATACTGATAGCTTATACGTTTATTATTAAAAAGAAATGTTTACATCATTTTGTTGGTCCACCTGCTATGTCTTTCCAATGTTTTTTTTTATTGTAGATGATGGCAGCTGTTGAAGCTTTCATTGATTTTAGTGAAGACGAAAATATAGAAGAAGATGTTCTAGATCATGGTAATGGAGGAACTATTTGTCTATTATTGTCTTCTCCAAATGGAACTGTTTTCATATAGTGTTGCCTGGTGAGATATTGTGCCAGACCCAACGGCATGGGCAATATACCCCACCAGACAACACTATATAGGAGAACTGTTCCGGAGTTATGAAGCAGTCTTAATTTCAAGTTCGCTGTTAAAGAGGCGATCAACATAGACACAAAGCTTTGAATTATTTATTGAAAGGACACCATCTATATATTGGAAAGTGAAATAGGACCAGGATAGCTTCTTGTTGCTCTCGAGAAACCCCATACATGAAGTCTGTTTCATACCAAAAACGAACAAGTAGGGGGGAGAGGAGCACAGGCGGCTCCCATAGAATGCTGACTTGAAAAGCATGTCCACGAAACATAACTGTCAATTGACTGGGAACACCGACTTCCTTCACCATCAGTCATGATAGCCATTGTATATATCTAAGCACACTGCACGTGGCAATAGTTGTGTTTTAAGCTTATTAAACAGAGGCAAGATGCCAAGTAGGGAGAGAAGTACAAATAATTACAAATCGGAAAGTGAAAGAACACAACATGAAACGTCAAATTACACAGAAAAAATAACTGAAAAGAAAATGAGTGAGACCATGCGTTACGGTCATAAAGCATTCGGCTAGTACTCAGAAAGCATTAGGTATTGAATACAGTGTTCTAATTTGCTGCTGGGGGCCCGGTGGCTCAATGAGATACGTACGCCCGGCTTTGTAAATTACAAAAAAGGGTGCACTCGACTTGCAGCCGCAAGTGATAAAGTTTACCAGTTCCTTGTCCATGGTCGGTGGTTCTCTCCGGGTACTCCGGCTTCCTGCACGACTAAAACTGGTCGCCATGATATAGCTGAAATATTGTTGAAAGTGGCGTTAAGAGTAAGAGTACAATATCATGCTCCACAGTTTTATGACAGGAAGCCAAGGTATTTTGAAAGGTTATCATTGTCTACTCCATAGGTGACATCGGTCTCTATAGTGACGACACCAATATTGTTTAATTTTTTATGATAATGTTGCTCTTTCAAGTTTTGAATCTTTTGTGTGTATTACCTTAAAAAAATAATATAATAGCAGGTATTCATATCATTTGAAAACAGGTTGGAACCCAAGCACAAATATCAATCTTTATAAATGTGTGATTTACTTAAATACAATATGTTAACAAAATTCCCATCTAATATAACCCAATGTTGCTCATAGTATGTGGCTATTATGATTTATTACTTTGGAGTTTGATTTTGTATTTTTCCAGTAAATAATGGAATTGAAGAAATTTTGGAAGAAATTAAATGTCATCTTTACGATAACAGACGTGGAGAACGCCTCAGGTCTGGTGTCAGGGTGACAATCATAGGTGAACCAAACGTGGGAAAAAGTAGTCTGCTAAATCTGATTGGTAAGTTCAAATTGGTTAATGTAAACAAATAACAATGGGGCAGTGAATTCTAATAAATGAATAAAATATATTACTTAAATCGAAACTTGACATGTCTATCTTGATATTAAGATTTAAGCATTACAACAAGAAGACTGGTGTTAGGAAGGTACTCCCACTGAAGCAATAAATTAAAATTAATTAAAGATTATATTTAACACAAAAATTTCTCCCCCTAATATCCTCATCTTTGGAGAAATATACTTTGTACTTTCCATTTAAAATGTAGGATGATTTATTGGTACAAACATTTTATTGAAATACTCTGTAGAATGAGCAATAACTCCTTCAAAAATGGTTCAATTACTCGCCCATAGCAATATGCGAATCTTCCTATAAGAAAGTATGCAATGTTTTGTGCAATTCAATGTGTAGGATAGGATGAGATACGCCTACAAACTTTTTATCACACATTCTAAGTGGAAAGGGAAGTAATTCATTCAGAAATGGTCTGATCAAACTCTCCTAAGGATATATTATGTCCGATTGCTAAACCATTATCGAAATTTGTTCGTGTTTTGGATGTTTGAAATACTTCATCTAATTTATCTCCACCCATCAACCCCAGAATAGACAATATTAGATGTAATATAATCTCCATTATGATTATCTTCAGCACAACGCCCTGCTGCCATTGTGTCTAATATCGCAGGAACAACACGTGATATAGTAGAATCAGCTGTCAACATTGGTGGATATCCTGTATTACTGAGCGACACTGCTGGTTTGAGGGAGTCTGATGATATCATAGAGAAAGAAGGTGTCAGAAGGGCTATTGACAGGTCAGTATACAATTCATTAGACTACTAGTATATCAAAATAAAGTGAGTAAGCGAGTGTTGTGTCTTTACGTTCTGAGATCCGAGTTGTGATGTCCGTTACGATTTCCGCTTAAAACAATGTTCTGTTCGTCTTTACCTCCAGTTGTTTGCATGTCTTATTTACGTTATTTGTGTTTGTTTGTTTGCATATAGTGGTGTCCAACACATAGTGTGTTGTGTTTTTGTTTCTTCGTCTTGTGTACCCTATGTTGACAGTTTCTCTAGATTGTCCCCCTTTTTTGATTGCCGCTTCGGTATTCTCCAACGTTTATTAACGCCAAGTGAGCAAGTGTTCAGCTATATAATGACGAAACTGAGTTATTGGTAAATGAGATGATGAGGTCTGTTTTGTACAAGACCAACAAGCTGAAATGGATGTTTATCGTGAGTGAGTGAGTGATTGTTGTTTAGCGCCAAACTCAGCAATTTTTCAGCTATATCATGGCGAGAACAAGTTAATTTTCAATGAGATGATGAGATCCGTTTTGTACTAAACCAACATGTTTAGTTGAATCTCGACTTTAATAATCCTCGGTTTTCAAGGGTCAAGTTGCATTATGAAATAATCAGTTGTCAACAGTTCAAATTTTGTTGAATATTTTCTTCCTCTTTCAAATACAGGATAGACTCGAAGGGTCGAGTGAAATTATCCCGGTGTGGAGACTAAAATTTTGAACTTATAAATTGATCAAAAATATTTTACATAATTACATATTTACAATTTAACAAGTGGTATTACATGAAGGCTGGAGGGAATTTTATACCCTCCAAACCAGACCTGAAGCTGTCAAGGTCTGGAGCCTGTGCTACTACTGCCGGGAGGTAGTTCCAACTTCTGATGGTGTGGGGGAAAAAGAATACTTATATATGTTTTTTGAAGTTGAATTTGTTTATATTTATGTTCCCCTCTAGTACATGTGTCACTTTTGTTTAAGTATGTGTTTGGGTCTATAGTCATTTGGTTGTTAATGATCTTATACAGCATGGTGACTCTGTTTTTGGCTCTTCGTTGACTCAGAGGCTCCCAATTTAGTGTGTCTAGCATGTTTGTAGCACATCCTGGTTCTTTACTCCTGTAATTATTGTAAGCAAAGCATGCTGCTCTTTTTTTCACTTGTTCTATGTCCTCAATCAGATCTTTGGTATGAGGATCCCAGCATGTGGACGCATATTCTAATGTGGGTCTTACCATTGTAGGGCAAAACATTCAGACTTGAAAGTTGTTATGCTGTCAGCACCTGAGATTGAAAAATATTTCGAAAACAATCCCTCATTTGATCTCAGATTACATGTAGCAGAAACGCTACAGCGCTTAGGAATTGTTCAATCTACAAAAGAGGTGAAGGATGATTCAGATGAGGGTGTCCAGGATCATCACACTAATGATCAAACGCTAATGACAGGCTTTGATTCAGAAATTGTAGTAACTGTGAACAAAAGTGATCTTGGTCAAAATGAAAGGTTAAAAGACTCTGTTGGAGGAAGCACACCATTTCAGATTTGTTTAATATCATGTACAAGACAAGAAGGAATACATGAAATACTAGACATCTTGAAGTGTAAAATTGAAAAATTGTAAGTATTTTACATATTTTTTTATTTCTATGTTTTTATTAATCTGTCTTCTAATCAAAGGGCATATTAGTCTTATCATGAGTCTGTTTTATGTCCATCTATGAGCTTGTATGGTCAAGTGGTTACATTGTTCACTTCTGACCACAATCTTAATTAATGAAATTAACATGAGCTTGTTCCCAATATCCACCACACCTGTTAAATTTCCCATTAGATCATTTGAACAGTTAATTGAAGGAAACACTTATACATAATGTACACATAGACCAAACATATTTTTAACCATTTTAGTAACTACATGTGGGATGGGACGTTCGGTGGCTTTTATCTCATCAGTGGTATATTTTGCTTTTGTTATTTGCGACCATTCGAAAATGAAGATGAAGACTGATATCTTTTGTGAATAACCTTTTAGATATTAGAACAAAGAAAATAAACGTTTGTAGATTTTTTTATATTACTTTTTACAGGTCATATATATTAAAAATATTGAAAATTCATTTATCATATATGCCAGAAATATTAAAATGAGCTGATAAAATATTATTTTTTGTGAATGTTTTGCAAAATAGCTTTGAAGTTTTATTTTCGTTAGGTTATGTTTTAAATCATTGTAATGTGTGTTTGTCCTCTTGATGGAAATGTACTTTTGTTTTAATGATTATTTTAATGATAATATGTAATAGATGTACTTTGAATGTTTTACCTTTAAATTTGTAGATAGCTTTTTGAGGTCTTTTTAAATGTATACATTGTTGTTACAGGTGCGGGGATCCTTTAGTAGGTAACCCAAGTTTAACACAAGCTCGCCATAGACAGCACTTAACTAACTGTGTTTCACATTTACAAAGGTACCAGAGTTATATTTATAAAGATGATATTGTGTTAGCAGCCCAAAGCCTCCGCAAGGCCACCAGAGAAATTGGGAAGATTACAGGAAAAATAACTTCAGAAGATATATTTGATGTAATATTTAAAGATTTTTGTATTGGGAAATAAAATCATACATATATTGTTATTTATAAAACGAAAACAAGTGGAACATATTCGTGGTAATTTGTGACACATATATTCCATATGGTCAACCAAGTCATGGTGGCCACCGTTACACTTTCGAAGTGATGAATTCAACGTAACCAATAGGAACCCTTGGTTCAGTAGCTGTCTTGTTAGCAAGCAACCCTCTATAAAAGAAATTATGATGGGAACCACAAGCTTGGAATATCGTATCAACTGAGAGATATATACTCCATATGCAGGTGCTATATGTACATGTATATTTCACGCTTCGACTCGCCTTAATTTCTGCAAGAAGACCAAGATCATGAAAATCATATGGCTGATAAAAAACATTTGTTTTAGATAAAAATGTAGATACATTGTATATAATTTAAAGAACACAAGTTTTTGGATAGCATTCATCAAGTAGGCTCAAAGTAAAAAGAGATAATTTGAAACTCCAAGAAATCTCTGACATCTGTCAGAAACCATTCCTATAAATATATATAGACTTTCTGAAGTAATAGTCGAATTTTGGCATCACTCTTATAAAACATAGATTAGACAACACTCCCTCTCTTAATTCTTTTAAGGGATGTCGTGATCATATGGTAGTTGGTTTTACAACTACATATGCAATCAATGCATATCATCACTAAGGCTGCCAGTTCAAATTCCGCTTACGACCAGATGTACTTGATACAACATTATGTAATAAAGTTTCTCAGCGACTTGTGGCAGGTTGGTGGTTTTTTCGGAGTACTCTGGTTTCCTCCACCAATAGAACTAACTGCCATGATATAACTGAAATATTGTTTAAAGTGGCATTAAACACCATAATCCTAACCCCTTACCCTCAATTCTTAAAAATATTGTTATCTATTAAGGTGTATATGTACAATAAATAGTTATACAAGAATTGTCAATCACCTTCCTTGTCAACTATGCTCCTGGAATTGCTGTTTTATTTTTATAATATATAAACCTCAATGTTTGCCACAATTTCATATTAGTTTATATCCTTGCTGCAATAGCATCAAAAAGTATATTGATGATCACAGGCGGTGTAATAGTAAGAATTGTTATGGGATACTCGCCTCTATTGTGTTTAAAGAATGTAGGTTAGATTCTCGGTCTAATCAAATACAAAAACAAATGTAGTAATTACTACTTCTCTGCTTCACATGCTGTATTTAAAGGGGCATTATAATTAGCTACGATTTTGACATAAAAAATTATATGCTTTGGAAATTGGTAACTAGCTTTAAAATGATGAAATAAAGGTAAATATTTCACATTAAACAGATTATCGAACCACTTTTCGCCTATTGAGAATGAAAATTACCATCGATTACTTATTTGCTGGCAAGCAAATAATTTGACCTCGCTTTTTCCGTATGCAATTGACC
>MJUT01052658.1:358513-386568 GCA_002080005.1 Gigantidas platifrons | reverse complement strand
AGATAGTGTGGTATTTTCTGTTTCTCTATTGGGAGTTTGAACTGTTCAGACAGTGTGGTATTTTCGGTTTCTCTATTGGGTGTTTGAACTGTTCAGATAGTGTGGTATTTTCGGTTTCTCTATTGGGTGTTTGAACTGTTCAGACAGTGTTGTATTTTCTGTTTCTCTATTGGGTGTTTGAACTGTTCAGATAGTGTGGTATTTTCTGTTTTTCTATTGGGTGTTTGAACTGTTCAGATAGTGTGGTATTTTCTGTTTCTCTATTGGGTGTTTGAACTGTACAGACAGTGTGGTATTTTCTGTTTCTCTATTGGGATTTGAACTGTTCAGACAGTGTGGTATTTTCGGTTTCTCTATTGGGTGTTTGAACTGTTCACACAGTGGTATTTTCTGTTTCTCTATTGGGTGTTTGAACTGTTCAGATAGTGTGGTATTTTCTGTTTTTCTATTGGGAGTTTGAACTGTTCAGACAGTGTGGTATTTTCTGTTTTTCTATTGGGTGTTTGAACTGTACAGATAGTGTGGTATTTTCTGTTTTTCTATTGGGTGTTTGAACTGTTCAGACAGTGTGGTATTTTCTGTTTTTCTATTGGGTGTTTGAACTGTTCAGACAGTGTGATATTTTTTTGGTTTTCATTTTATTACATATCGCCTACATTCCCGGAGCACCTGAGTTCACCTCCGGTTTTTAGTGGGATTCGTGTTACTCGATCTTTAGTTTTATGTGTCTGTGTTGTAGATCGTTGTTTGTCCTTTATCTTTTGGCCGTTGTGTTGTCTATCTTTCGTTGATTTAAGGATTCTGATTACCACTTTGGTATCATCTTCAAACTCTTCTTAACATGATCAAGCCAACATGTCAAATATTTAGGCATACTCATCAGAAAAGTCATGATGTAAAGATCTTGACACCTATTTGGCTTTTATCTGATGTCATTACAAACGTATGTCATCAAGACAGTTGCAAATATATCTGAAAAGTTACCACAATTTTATTGGATTTAGTTGTAGGATGATACATGATGTATGTTTGTTTTTTGTTTGTTTGTTTTTTTGTTTTGTTTTATAAATACAGAAATTTCGAAACGACGGTCCTATTTATATAAAATAAAGCCTGCGTTTCAGAAAATATATGGAGTCTGAAAAAATAATCTTCAGGAAAAAACTAGACATGTAAACATATAGATCTAGAAGAATATATTAAAGAACATAATCCGGGCTGTTATAACTGAATATTAATTGATGAATATGACATATGGGCATAGAGACCCAATGCTTATCTATGTATGTTGTGTGCAGCATGTTTTTTTAATGTTTAAACAGTGATTTTGTTGGAAGTACCAATACAATAAATATATGATCAATTTTATCGACATTTACATTTTTATTCCTGTGAGTGGTTGTGTAGGTAGGGCCATAATGCACTGCTTTGCTCAGGGCCTATAATGCTGTTAAGACAGCCATGGGCAGTGTATTGTGTGCATCAATATGGATAATTATTGTTTCTAAATGACGAATCGAGGAACACTGACAAAATGCTTAATATTATAAAATGACATAGCTATTTTAAGAATAACATGTGCGGTAATTGATATACAGTTTAGTATGTCATGTTCCTATATATTAAAGCTAATACATGTGACCCGTCCTTGCATTCCAAACACTGTAAGCTGGGATCTCTAAAAGATTATTAATCCTAGTAAACCAGTCTCCAACAACAAGAAATTAAGATTACACACACGTCATACCGATATAGGTCTGCTCAGCATACAGTCGACTTACACAGCTTTTATTGTTTAATCAGATTATTGGTGTTTAATGCCACTTTAAATAATATTTCAGTTATATCGTGCCGGTTAGTTTTATAAGCAGTGGAAATCAAATATGGGAAATAAATCAGTCTGTGAATCACTGACATACTCATAAGGGTGTATCGAGTACTCACAACGAAATGAAGTTGGCCATGATAATATAGTGCCTCCAAAGAATAATACCTTTCAAAAACTGAGGGATGGAGGTTTCCTACAGATTAAACCTGTCGATCTACAATTAAATAAATTGGGGGGGGGAGGTATGGTGTATAACGCCACTTTCAACAATATTTCAGGTATATCGTAGCGGTCAGTTTAATTGGTGCAGCGGTATTGGGTAATATTACATATCTCCAAAACAAGATAAACAAAAACCATATGTCATTCTGCAAGCGTTAATGGGGTGGTGTTTTAACATATCTCATGTAAACGTCATAGGTCATTCCACAATCGTTCATTATTAGGCAAGGCACAGTTTATATATTTCCCAGATAAAAGAAGAGTTTGAAGATACCAAAAGGGTAATCAGAATCTGTAAATCGGAGAAGGACAGACAACACAATGGCCAAAAGAAAAAAGAACGATCTAAAAAAACATTTATTCATAAAACAAAAGATGGAGAAACACCGGGCGTGAACTAAGGTACTCTGGAAGGGTCAGCAGTTCCTGCTCCAATAGTGACACCCGTCGTGTTACTCTAGATACAAACTGTGCATCATTCCACAATCTTGCTTCATTGTGCCATGTACATGCATAAAAACAAGATATGTCAATGTATAGTCATTCTTTATTCGTTACTCTACACGCTTTTAGCAAACCAAATAAACGCCATTATGTCCTTCTACAACTAATGTCCATAGAGAGCTAAACATGCCTTGAATATATTAAATAAACAAGATTAACACTACCGGTATATGTCGTTCTACAAAGTGTTGTACACTTCCTATATTACCTACAAAGTGTTGTACACTTCCTATATTACGGAGGTATAAACTTGGTGTCATACTACAGTCGTTCGTGATTGTGTGGTGTACATGCTTTTAAAGAATCAGATAAAGACCATCTGCTATTCTACAGCCATTCTTTATTGAGACGCTTTCTCAAAAGATTGCCTTACTGGACTGCTTGTCACTGTATGGTGAAACGCCATGTTATACATCACAATGTTCATGGTGATATCACTAGATGATCAAGTTTAACAAGATATGATGTAATGTCTATCTTATAATATTATGAAATAACAAGAATGAATAAACAAGAAAAGTGCACTGTAATGCATTGCACCATTTTGTTAACAGAATAAAGCTAGATACAGCATTCGTAAAGTCCCAACAATGGTGAGGAGGGTTCCAAGAGAAACAGCAACCAATTCTGTAAAATAAAATAATGAAACATAATTTTATTTATTGTATGAAGTGACTTGCTGCATGTATTGAAATTTGTTGCAATCCATATATAAAAATGTATTGTATACAGTCCGACAAAAGTTAAGCACCACCTAACTTGTTTCAATAATATCTTTTCTAATAATGAACTTATTTCAAATCGGTTTGCTGTCCGACTGATGCAGCGTTTTCGTCAAACGGGAATGTTACTGACCGTCCACGTGCAGGTAGACCTCGCAAAATGACGCCGAGAGGACCGGCTGATATCCAGACGGGCGCGGCAACCGCCGTTCAGTACAGCTGGTGCACTTCGTGGTAATTTAGCGGTTGCAGGCCACATTACCACACGCACTGTAATCAGACGCCTCCACCATCAGGGAATGCGAGCGCGACGACCCATAAAACGTCCGCAGTTGACATTACGTCATCGTCATGCTCGATTTGACTGGTCACATGATCATTTGGGGTGGACTATTTGCGCATGGAGATGGGTCCACTGGTTTGATGAAAGTCGTTTTTTGTTACGCCCTACCGACGGTCGTGCAAGGGTTTGGCACCAACGAAACACTTCATTTCAGGACAACCACATTTTGGGCACAACTGCTTTTGGTGGTGGGGTGTAACTGTCCGGGGTTGTGTTTCCTTTGACTGTAAGTTGGACTTGTACGTTCTTGATGGTAATCTGACAGGCCAAAAATACCGTGACAATGTGCTGGCTCTACGCGTAGTCCTCCATTTCGACAATCATGCGTTGGCTGACAGGCCAATGTTCATGGACGACAACGCTAGGCCACATAGAGCCCGAGTTGTACAACATTTTTTACAGCAAAAGGCTGTTCAGACAATTCCATGGCCTGCGATGTCGCCAGACATGAACCCTATAGAGCATGTATGGGACTTTATTGGCCGAAAAATTAACCAACGCAATCCAAACTGTCAAAGTATTGACGAATTAAGAACTGCTATCTTACAGGAGTGACAACAGTTCCCTCAAGAACGGCTTAGGCGTCTTGTGCGAAGCATGACGAGGCGTGTTACATAACTTCACAATAAGCGCGGTGGATTTACTCGTTATTGATTTGTATGACTTACACATACGCACAATAGATGCATTTAAAAGTTCTTAAAATCTGAAGACTCTGCATTTTAATGCAATGTTAAAAACTTCCATCAAAGACGAACTGGTTTTACGTTTTTCCAGCGCCTGTTTTGAACCCCATTTTTATCACGTCATAGTCACGTCTTTCAGGATGATAAATACTTCGTAGATTGGTAATTTTATAGCCCTTGGTGTAGTCTTTTAAGAAGTGTAAGAAAAATGGTGATATCTATTTTATTGTTTTAACAGTATTGATGTAAAAAAATATATCGATAAAAATATAGGGTGGTGCTTAACTTTTGTCGGAGTGTATATGTAAACACATATAGATATTTATTGTCACATATTTAAAGATATATTATACTGTAATAATGCTTATAACATTATAATGCTAGTATATACAACAATGTACCTCCAAAACGCATACACGTTATCAACGTTGAGTGAGTGAGTAATTGTTGTCTGACACCAACCCAACAATTTTTCAGCAGAATCATGGCGAGAACAAGTTAATTTTCAATGAGATGATGATGTTCGCTTTGTACTAGACCAACATTCTTAGTTGGGTTTTTATAGTACTACCTCATTGAATAATAGTCCGCTGATGGACATGTCACCCCACTCGGACACATCCCGATTCCGAGCCAACGAGTATTTGCTATTTCTCCTTAATGTTGTGTGCTTAACGGAGAGAAGCAACAATACCAATATTATAGTCTTTGGTTTGATTCGACCGGGGCTCGAACCCTCGATCTACCGCACTGGAGGCGAGCACACTAACCAGTACACCATCAATGTGGTTTATCAAAGTCCACATGCATGTTGTCAACAACTTGATCACTATAAGTTCATAACATCGAGCTGCATACTGTTGAACAGTTTTATTCGAGCATAAGAATCTTATAATATATGGAAGAAACGTTTTATATAACTATTTTATAATGATCACTGAATGGAACTGCAAATAGTAACCAGACGATTCCATCGGAAATAATACAGACACCACACTAATGTGCTTGTGGTAAAACACATGTAATATTTCAAATAATAATTCCTAAATATCATTGATTAGTTGTGCATATGATATAGGTTAGGGTATGTAATATTGGGGAATCACCACTTGAAAGACAAAATAGAACAAAAACCTTGCCATGCAAACAATACCATACACACCATTGAGTGAGACATAATGTTTAGAGGAAACGTTGGAGTAAAACAAAATGTTTCTAAAAAGATACTATAATGATATCATACAGTTATGCAAAATATATTTGGGAAGATACCATGGAGTAATACGAGATGTTTCATATACTAGTACATTGTTGTACATGTATTAGAACTGGACACAACACAATGCTACACTGGGTAGATGTGGCATGGATAATACAATGATACAACTAGTTCTTGCCATTGAGTCCTTGATAGGTTCAGATGAATTGATCAAATGTGTAAGCTAACGATGTTATATGTAATGTTGTAACATTTGTATTACTTACGTTGTGCACCACTTGGACATGTGGCTAATAAATGACCACTGCAACCTGCATAGCCCGTTGTTTCGTCACTATCGTCATCACAATCACCAGAACAGTCACACATAAATGATTCATCTATACAAGTTACAGAACCACTTTGACAAGTAAACCATCCAGTAGGACATCGCTGCAAAAAATAAAATTCAAATAAATATACCACAATAACACAATTGTGATGTGTATTTCGAAAGAGTACTATAAAACAGAGCCTGGCAATTACAAAAACATGAACAAAGACAAAACAAGCTGATAAAAAAATAGTGCTAGAGGAAAGTCGTGTGACAAAACAAAATTGATATCTAATTAATCTCCAATAAATCTAAAAATACACTTGACAGAACAAATATGATAATTCAATTTTGTTCTAGAACTGTAATAATTTATTATTTCGCTTGATGGTTGTTATTATTAATATAATCCCATGGTTCAATACTTTCACAATTACATTCACACGATCAATTAGATGCATGGGATAGTGAATTATTCCTGTTAAGCAAGAAACTCAACACCAATAAATGAAAAAAGAAAACGTGCAGTCTTTAAATAACGGAGAAAACATTTGTGTTTATAATAAATCCATTACCTGTTGATAGCTTCCGGCAGCTGGTGTTGGACAGGCCTGTGTGTTGCAGTCCCCGAATTCACTAGATACACCTGAACAGGGGAGTCCACCATTCTGTGGTCTTGGATCATCACATGTTCTCATTCTTGAACTTTTCCCACCATTACAGCTCACAGAACATATACCCCATGTGCTCCACTGACCCCATTCACCATCAACTACACAAATTGTATCAAGATATAGAAATTCAATAATTACAAACTTTTACATTTCCGATCAAATAGATACACAATATTTAGACTCATAATTCTGCACGAAATATGATAATCTGTTGAAACATTTCACGACCATACACATCTATGTAAAATGATGTGTAAAAAATGCTGACATCTATCTTTTGCATACACGTAGAAATTTGCCGCCAAGACCTAATTTCTTTGGTCTGGTAAAGATTAAATGTAAGTGTTGGTTATCCACCTCATGTTTATGAATAAGTAGGGTTTCCCCGACCTACCGGTATTTCATAAACATGAGGTGGATTATGATCTTATTCAGTATATATCTAAATTTATGTCCAAATATATGTAATGACAATTAAGTTACTATACTGTTGGTTGTCTCTGTAGCAACAGGTACAGTCTGTCCTTCCCAGCTATCTGACAAACACGTTCATTACATTGTGATAAAAGATGGAAGACAGAAATTTAATCACGGATCAGTTTATTACGCTGCATGGTGATACACATTGTAATTAACTGTAATGTACTAATACTTACTTATACAACTTTGTGTATTGCAAGCTTGTGTTGCAGAACCTGAACCAGCACAAGAAGCACCACCATACTGAGGGGCTGGATTTGAACAGGATCGACTTCTATCTTGTGTTCCTCCTCCACAGCTGACGGTACATGTTCCCCAAGACGCCCAACTACCCCAGTTTCCATCAACTATAGATAATACACAAATGATTACTTTTTTATATTCCTAAGGAACAATTATAAGATAAATTATCCGTCTGTCGGATAATCTAAAGCATTGTCCGAACTACTCTTTTACTCCACTCATTTGCATACTAACCCCCGGATTAGTTTTCCTGCTTATTATAAACCTATAATATCTGTTTTATATGAATGAAAGGCTCCGACAGAGAAAACCAAAGTACTCCATCTGTTGTTATATTGAAAAAAAGCTATTCCTTAACAATAACGATAAAACAAGCAATGATGTTACCCGAGAGAAAATAAATTATAATTCCTAAATAATGTAATTATTATCAAAACTAAGGTTATGTTTTGATTGTCTTGCTCCTAAAGATGTTTAAGTCATTTGGGTTTAAAATCGTTAGACTTTGCACACACTTTTAAAAAGAAAGTTCTCCCTGAAACACACCGTGCTCCCTAAATTTGATATTTACGTTTATTGTTTGGTTATTTTTTGCTTTGTTTTGTTTTTTGTTTTGTTTTTGTTTTGTTTTTTTAAATATTTTTAGTTTTTCATATTTCGTTTTTATTTGATCCATTAAACATCTTATAAAATTGATTCTATGTAAGAATTTTTAATTATCCATATTAATATCTATCCATTCAAGGATATTTAGCTCAACACCCAAAAATGTGTATAGTTGTGGATTTAAAAAAAACCAAACATTTTGACTTCAACACTTACTTGGGCATGGACTAAGTGTACATGTCTGTGTCGCTGAGGTAGACCCAACACAATTAGCACCACCATGGGCTGGTGCTGGACTACTACATGTTCTGGACCTATCATGCGTTCCACTGGCACAAGTGACAGAGCAGGTACCCCAACTCGTCCAGCTACCCCAGCTACCATCCACTACAAACCAACGACACATTTATATCACAATAATCATTAAATTGTAAATTTGTATATCAATTACAATTTTATTAGTGTAAATGACATACTAAGCTTACAAATTAAGAAATATAGTACAAAGGATGAACACCCGTTAAAATCATTTATAGATCTAATACACATGTACAACGAGAAATATAAATACTTCAAGACGATTATATATGAAAACATTATATACATTATCAAGTTGACATGTGATGTATGTGATGTACGTTGCCATTACAGTTATCATCTGTGAAGTCTAGAACTTAGTCTTATTTAGTTTTTTTGACGGCGACTTTCTCAATGAGAAATTGCGCCCATAAAAAAATTTATATTAGAATTTTGTATAATTCTATAATTACTAACTTTTGGATTGTTGTTTGTTTATTAAATAGTGTGAGTTTTAGAATCTTAGACGTTTTTAAACCGATGGAATGAAGATGTTTGAAATTTATTTTATTTCTAATTGAAGGATTGTAATTTGAGTATTGTACTTTGTATTGTTTATAGCTTGAACTTTGTGTCGTTTCTATATAAGTATAAATAGGATGAGAACATAACTCACTCATTACTTTTAATAACTTCAGAGGTAATTATCAATTGTTTATCAATAAAAACAATTCTTGATTAACATTACCTGATTAATTTCAATCTAAACAATAAAGCAGTATTGTTTTGGAATAGACTGGGTGTTTGTCCTGTTTCTATGGTGACCATAGTCGATTTTTGCTATCCAGTTTAGGCCTTTAGGTTTTTTTTTGTCCTAAAACTTTTAAATTGTTAGACTTTCCAATCTTTTGACTTTGAGTGTACTGATAAAGGTGAACAAATACAAAGCACATTCTACCGCATCTGAATACCATTAAATAAATATGTAGTTATAAGCCGTAAAACATTCCTACATACCAGGACAAGGACTGCGTGTACATCCTTTGATTGATGTTGCAGAACCACCACAGCTTGCTCCACCATGGGCTGGTGCTGGATTACTGCATGATCGACTTTTGCTTTGCGTTCCACTGGCACATGTGACTGAACAACTTCCCCACGAACCCCAATTTCCCCAGTTGCCATCAACTAAACATAAAACAAAATAAAACATGTACCATTATATCGGTAGGAGCTACTCTTTTCTTTTCAATTCCTACATCAGTTGAATAAATTTACCAATATAATATGACAGAACCTCGGGTCCTCGGTTTACTAGATGTTCTAGCTTATTTGGCTGAGTCAACCTTTGGTAAGATGGGGATCGTTCATTTCAATGTCTAAACATGATCATCATTTTAAAATTAACTCGGATGCATAAAATAAGAATGATCTGAATCTTATCTTTATCATATATCGAAGGAACGTTCAACATTGTGATTATATTCTTGAAGATAATGCCAGTGCAATCCTAATATCTTATCCAGAGCAACCATGATATGCAAAGAGAAAATATAATTACATTTTGTAGTTTTACTTCACTAAGAAATTTAAAAAAACTTACAACTACATTGAACATATAAGGTAACAAATCTAAATAAAAGGTCACCATCTAACAAACATGGGAAGGAAAATCCATTCTTTGAAAAGTTGCAAGAAAGAGAAAACGTTTTTTTTTAAAACTACATGTAATTGTTTCTAAGTTAAATCATACCTGGACAAGCGCTAAGTGTACAACTTGTGGTTTTAGTAGTTGATCCACTGCAGGATGCGCCACCATGGGCAGGTGCGGGGTTACTGCACGATCTTGTTTTAGATTTCGTTCCACTCGCACAAGTGACTGAGCAAGATCCCCAATTTCCCCAATTTCCCCAATTACCATCAACTGAAATGTATTACAATATTTCAACAGTACAGTCAAGTTTAGCAAATGTGAATCAAGCCATGCGTAAAACATTATCAAAAGAAAAAAAAATATTTTTGACTTCAGAATTCATAGTTAAATGTTGGTCATCCAAATACGTGTAACAGGGAACGTAATACATCAGTCTAGTAATACTACATATAGGTTTTGCTCTTGTTAACTAATAATACCACTGCCTCGGTATACCGACACTTCCCAGTGATCATCATACAAACCTAACCCAGAACGTCGGCAGGTAGGTAGTGGACGCTTCCCAGTGATCATCATACAAACCTAACCCAGAACGTCGGCAGGTAGGTAGTGGAAGCTTCACAGTGATCATCATACAAACCTAACCCAGAACGTCGGCAGGTAGGTAGTGGATAGTGGATTACATCTAGATGGGATTATTATGGACGCTATTGGTTGTGGTGTTTGGAGAGAGCCACAATCTTTCCACTTTTGAAGACTACTTTAAAAGATGAGGTGCATTGTAAGCCATTTCTCCATTCTTTGCCAGTATCAGTGCATGGAGAGTCGCTTACTTTGTTATCACATTCCTCCTTCTTTTTGTATAATTTTTATATATTGTAGGTTGCTCTGGGCCTACATATGCATGAAATATATGCCACTGAACGTCGAGCAACTAACAAACAATCAGGCAACAATATGACTCTTTTAATTGTCTGTGGTTTGGGAAAACAAATAAATCGACTGATCAACAAAATGAATAATAATGTTTCTAAAATATATTATTATCTTTCAAAACAAAAAAGTAATAATTTTATACAAATGTATATAGATATTATTTTAGAAGTTTCAAATCGTTATTTTTAAACATTATTGTTTTTGATTTAGATCATACCTGGACAAGCGCTCATTGTACAACTTGTGGTTTTAGTAGTTGATCCACTACAGGAAGCGCCACCATGGGCAGGTGCCGGATTACTACACGATCTTGTTTTGGATTTCGTTCCACTCGCACAAGTGACTGAGCAAGATCCCCAGTTTCCCCAATTTCCCCAATTACCATCAACTGAAATGTATTTGAATATCTTAATAGTACAGTAAAGATTGATAAGTGTGTATTAAGCCATGCGTAAAGCATTGTCAAAAGAAAAATAACTTTTTAATTGGTCTTCAGTATATACAGTTTAATATCGGTCACCCAAATACGTGCAATAGGGAAAGCGATACTTCAGTTCAGTTATACTATAAATTGATTTTGTTCCTGTAAAATAATTATGCGACATGCTCTTGTATGTCAACGCTTACCAGGAATCATCATACAGAGCTAACACACAACGTCGGCAGGTAGTTAGCGGTTAGTGGATTCCATCTCGATGGCGGGGGTGGTGCTCTAAGATTATAGATCCTAGTTACTGTGGTGTTTGGAACTTTCAAACCTTTATTGATATTAAGTCTTCAGGCATATATACAAGATATGTTACATGAGACATCAAATAATAATAACGAATACAAAATACTACCTAAATTAAGATATATATGTATATGACATAAAAACCTTTTTGTGTTAGGTAGTAATAGTAGTTTTTTGAGAGTGCCTATATTTTTCATGTGACTGGAATTTTGTATTTTAAGATTACACATTGTTATCAAGTACATTTTGATGTTATTAAGGCACTCCCTTACATTCTAAGTTTTGTTTTGTAATTTTCCATAGTCATGTATTTTCGTCATTTAATAAATGACATTTACTGGAAACTTTGTTTAATTAAACTTTGCCAAAAACAGAGCGAATTTGATGCTGCTTGTTGCATAATTGCCAGGTGTAACATAAGCCCTCTCATATACCTCCCTATCCAGTTTCAGAGTCGAATTCGGATTAGTGAGGTACAACATAAATTACAATAGTTTTGATAATTCTCTGACAAATTTTACAAATATTTGTCAGTAATTGTACATGACATATTGATAGCATTCCTTTCATTTTTATACATTTGGGTTATTATAAAAATATGGCGGTATGTATTTACACCTCAACAGATTCTATATCAGTACTTTTACAAGTAAATAAATAATGAAACTCATCACCAATTCCATCGTTACAAAATTTACAGAGTCTTTTTTCCTGTGGTTTATTCACCCATCTTCCTGTTTCTAGTGAAATTTTCATATTGCAAGTTCTTAGTTTACACAACCAGGTAAAATTGATTTGCGATAATTTTGATAAATACGGTTCTAATTAAAATTCATTTTTGAACATATCATAAAATTGTGCCACGTTCCTCCCACGTTAAAGACCACTTTCATAAATCTTGAAAAAGAGGAGGAGCATACTGGCCGCTACAAAAATACATTTTTATCGTTTCTACCCAACTCTTATGTGGAGCAGTAACTGATAACCATTCCGGAGTACCCGAGTTCACCCCCGGTATTTAATGGGGTTTGTGCTGATCGATCTTTAGTTTTCTGTGTAATATTTTGTAGTATGGTCATTTAACCTTTATCAATTGTGTTGTCTGTCCATTGATATACGGTTTCTGATTACCCCTTTCGTATTTTCAAACTTTTCCCCATTCTTTGCCAGTGTCAGTGGAAAGTCGTCTCCTTTGTTGTCACATTTCTCCTTCATTTTTTATATAACGGTAAACATGTCATGCATATAAAGACGAGATAAACATATTTACCGTTGAATGTTAAATAAACAAACAACAATCGATCAATCAATCAATCAATCAATCAATCAATCAGTCAGTCAGTCAGTCAGTCAACACAATAACTCTTTGGTTTGGGAAAGAAAATAAATTGAAGGATCAACAAAATGAATGATAATGTTACTAAAATGTATTATCTTTCAAAACAAAGACAATGTTAGTATAGAAATCTATAATCGTTGTTATTTTTAAAAACATTACTTGTTTCTAAGTTAGTTCATACCTGGACAAGCGCTCATTGTACAACTGGTGGTTTTAGTAGTTGATCCACTGCAGGATGCGCCACCATGGGCAGGTGCCGGGTTACTACACGATCTTGTTTTAGATTTCGTTCCACTCGCACAAGTGACTGAGCAAGATCCCCAATTTCCCCAATTTCCCCAATTACCATCAACTGAAATGTATTACAATATCTCAACAGAACAGTAAAGATTTGTAAATGCAAATTAAGGTATGCATAAAACATTGTCAAAAGAAGAAGCAAGTGTGTCTTCGGTACTCATAGTTTAATATCAGCCATACAAATACGTGTAATAGGAAATGTGAGATTTAAGTTCAGTCATAACACAACTATGTTTTGTCCCTGTTAACTAACTATGCGTCATAGCGACATACCCGGATATGACGAGGATTCCTAGGGATCAACCTATAGAGTTAACACAGAACGTCAGCAGGTAGGTGGCAGAAAGTGTATTTCATATCGATCGCGAGTGGAGGGACTCTTAAGATTATAGACAATCGCGGCTGTGGTGTTTGTAGTGTCAAGATCCTGCTACGTAAAATACCACTTTATTTAAATTTTGACAAAGAGGAGGGGCGTTGTATCCATTAAGACAGACATTGTTGTCGTTGCTACACAACTATCCATTCGTTGTCAGTGTTAATGGAGAGTCAGTCACTTTCTTATTGTCACATATCCCCTTCTTTTTGTATTATTTTTATATATTGTAAATTGCTTTCGGCCTGAATATGCATGAAATGTATGCCGCTGAATTATCAATAATAATGTTACGATAATGTATCATCTTTTAAAACAAAGAAGTAATAAATTAACATATAAATGTTAGTTTAGAAAACTCTAATGTTGTTGTTTTTAAAAACATGACTTGTTTTTAAGTTAGTTCATACCTGGACAAGCGCTGAGTGTACAACTTGTAGTTGTAGTTGTTGATCCACTACAGGATGCGCCACCATTGGCAGGTGCCGGGTTATTGCACGATCTTGTTTTAGATTTCGTTCCACTCGCACAAGTGACTGAACAAGATCCCCAATTTCCCCAATTTCCCCAATTACCATTAACTGAAATGTATTACAATATTTTAACAGTACAGTCAAGTTTGGTAAATGTGAATCAAGGCAGGACACAAACACTTGTTACTTACAAGGTCGTCGCTATGACAACCAACACCGTCGTTGCCGTGGTCCTATGGTAGTTGTATTTATAGCTACATATGCAATCAGTGCCTATCAACACTGATGTGAGTTCGAATCGCGATCAGGGCAAGGTGTACAACATTATGTGATAAAGTTTTTCAGTGACTTGCGACAGGTCGGTGGTTTTCTCCGGGTCCTCCGGTTTCCCCCACCAATAAAACAGACCTCCACGATATAACTGAAATATTGTTGAAAGTGGCGTTAAACACCATCTAACAAACAAACAAACTAATTGAAAGATTTAAATCAGAAACTTTAATACAATTTTCGCCAACCAGATTTTTGAAGGAATATGTATCTGCAGTCTTATTTTATAATTAACACTTAATTTGTCGTTTCGTGTTTTGCTACATGTAATGAATGTACACGTGATAACTAGTAGGTGATATGTTTCTGTAATTTATCTATGTGACCTGATAGTCACAAAAATACGAAATACAAGGCTTCTCGCACGAAAACGCTGGTTTCCGATTGAAATTTATGTTTAAATTGAAAATAAATTTTGTATCGGAATTGGATCCGTGACAAGCGCAGACTACTTTCTGTCACGTTTATATAAAAAACAAACAAAAAATAAATTCAGAAATGATATAAACAAAGATTGCATTTTCAGTTGATTTTTTTTTTGTAAATATAGCTTAAGTTGTAAGGCTCTTCTTCATAATTTTTCAAACATATCAAATCTAAGGAACGTAATAGTGAATCTTTTAGTTATTCTTCTTGTCATTCGATTGTGGGGAATTTGAGTTATCCTAACAGTTAAATACTACGATACTAAAACAGGATATCAATTTTAAGTCTCATTCAAACGTGAATTTGATAGACCATTAAAAAAACAAAATCAGAGCATATTTATATTGTTTGGACTTTTTTTCTTCAAATGCAGCATAAACAATTAAACGGAACAACCAAATACCACTTTTCAAATGTTCTTCTTTAACTAGTAAACAACAAATTCACCTAATTGAAAAATAATTTACCAATTATATATGTTTCCTATTTCGTTTGAAATGAGAATTTGACAAATAGATTCGATGATTGCTCAGTAAATTCGAGCCTAGTCGGAAGATCTGGTTTCACTTCTGGGAGTTCTCATTGTCCTGAATTTGGTTCTAATGATGTAAACATATCATATGAAACAACATAGATATTGTCGACTTTGTATCAATTTCTGCTTTTATGTGAAATGTGAAATTCATTTGTTACTTACTTGGACAAGCAGACTTTGTACAAGCTTTGGAATGTGTAGAGGACCCACTACATGCGGCTCCATTGTGTGCTGGAGCAGGATTGCTACAAGACCTCGTCTTGGATTGTGTTCCACTTCCACATGTCACAGAACAACTGCCATACGACGACCAACTCCCCCAATTTCCATTTACTACAATCATAATTTTATTACATTAATACCAATAAACGTTAGAGAATAACATAAACATTAGAGAAAGCCGAAGGGGCAATCACGAATGGACAATGGAGAGACACAGACATATATTGGGTACATGATACATAATGAAGAAAAACAAAACAAAGAACACAACACTGAAAGTTAAATAGACGACGAGCAACATGGACTCCATCATCATGTCACTCATATAGTCAAGACCGGTAACATTCTTGTAGACGACGAGCAACATGGACTCCGTCATCATGTCACTCATATAGTCAAGACCGGTAGCATTCTTGTAGACGACGAGCAACATGGACTCCATCATCATGTCACTCATATAGTCAAGACCGGTAACATTCTTGAAGACGACGAGCAACATGGACTCCATCATCATGTCACTCATCTAGTCAAGACCGGTAGCATTCTTGTAGACGACGAGCAACATGGACTCCATCATCATGTCACTCATATAGTCAAGACCGGTAACATTCTTGTAGACGACGAGCAACATGGACTCCATCATCATGTCACTCATATAGTCAAGACCGGTAACATTCTTGTAGACGACGAGCAACATGGACTCCATCATCATGGCACTCATATAGTCAAGACCGGTAACATTATTGTAGGTGATAAAGGAAATAGAAAAACATCTACGTAAAAAGGGAAAATATCTATTGTCATTTGAGAAATGGATATTTCGTAACGGTCAAACAGCTCGTAGAATTTGTGTAGTGATGACTTCAACCTAGGAGCAACGTAACCTTGTTTCAGTAGCTTTTGCGTGAACAGCTGAGTTCTGTCCAGAAAACCCAGAAAATCACTGTACTGGGCACAAACCTTAGGATAACGCATATGTGTAAAATGTAATCTCCATACGTTGTTGTTGGAATATTGCTTCGTATGAAACGGAAGTTGACAATTGAAAAAGTGCAGACATAACGTGTTTTTTCTATATTCCTCCATTGCCGATTTGAATATGAATGTCATGGTAAGAAGAAGACTTTTGAATGACAGTAGTATCCTTTACTTCAAGATCATATAAGATGTAGATAATCGCCGAATCGAGAATTGCTCAGTAACATTTACATAGCGGAATCTGGAATGAAAGGTTTGACCTAATGTCCTAAAATTAATCTTAATACACAATATCTGTCTACAAAGATTTGAAATGGCGATTTGACGGAGCTGTTAAACGGTAAGGCGAAGGCCGAACAGTTTATTCGTACATATACAACAAGTAACTTATTCTACTAGACTAATAAGTAGATTGTCTTACTTGTACAATAATCATTCTACTTTACATCTACGATTATCTTAGTTCCAGGATAACAAGTACATTATCTTACTTCTAGGATAACACACCGCCACGATATAACTTAAATATTGTTGAAAGTGGCGTTAAGCACCATAAACCATCCAGGATAACACACGGTCGTAAAGGTGTAATAATTGATTGTCTGTCATGTGGAAAAATTTGTTGTCTTACCTGTGCAATAAGTAGATACATGTAGTATAATCTGTACAATATACCTGTATAAGGTATCCTTACCTGGACAATATGTTGATGTTGTACATGAAGATTGTTCACTACCACTGCCAACACACTGTTTCCCGTCATATTTTGGTGCTGGATCGGTACAGGTTCTAGTTCTAGTCCATGTTCCGCTTGGGTTTGATCCACTAGTCTTACAGGTCACAGAACAACTTGCCCATGAATTCCATGCTGCCCACTTGCCATCGACTATCATGTTATAATAAATAGCAAACAGTTATGATAAAATAACTTTGTATTAGAAACAGTCACATGCATGGTTTAAACTGTGGTACTTTATATGTACTTGTATCAACAATTTACCTTGGAAAGTCAGTTGATGTATAAGTAACAAAAAGGAAGCATATCCTGTCTAAATTTTAGACTCTTTATTTCTACAACGCCGTATATCATTATAATATAGAGATATCGTCAAACAATAAAACATCTATTTTAAGCAATGCATATTTCAACATCAAAAAGTGGTAGCCAACTTGTTTATTTTGGATACGATTGTAATTCCGATGATGTCTATTATTGTAATGCATAACTTACTTGGGGGAGGAGTCTATTATTGCAATGCATAGCTTACTTGGGGGAGGAGTCTATCATTGCAATGCATAACTTACTTGGGGAGGAGTCTATTATTGCAATGCAGAACTTACTTGGGGGGTTGGGGGGAGTCTATTATTGTAGTACATAACTTAATTTGGGGATATTATTGTAATACATAACTTACTTGGGGGAGGGGTCTATTATTGCAATACATAACTTACTTAGGGATGAGTCTATTATTGTAATATATAACTTACTTGGGGAGGAGTCTATTATTGTAATACATAACTTACTTGGGGAGGAGTCTATTATTGTAATACATAACTTACTTGGGGGAGGGGTCTATTATTGCAATACATAACTTATTTAGGGATGAGTCTATTATTGTAATACATAACTTACTTGGGGAGGAGACTATTATTGTAATACATAACTTACTTGGGGAGGAGTCTATTATTGTAATACATAACTGACTTGGAGGAGGAGTCTATTATTGTAATACATAACTTACTTGGGGAGGAGTATATTATTGTAATACATAACTTACTTGGAGGAGGAATCTATTATTGTAATGCATAACTTACTTGGGGAGGAGTCTATTATTGTAATACATAACTTACTTGGAGGAGGAATCTATTATTGTAATACATAACTTACTTGGAGGAGGAATCTATTATTGTAATACATAACTTACTTGGGGAGGAGTATATTATTGTAGTACATAACTTACTTGGTGGTGGCTTGGCACAATCCTCCTCTGCAACTCCATCACCATCATCATCTGAAGCAGAATGATATATTATTATAATATTACCAAACATTACACGATTTCCAAGTTGTATATTTGATTCTGGTGGGAGCCGTCGTGGTCGTGATCGTATGGCAGTTGTATCAATAACTACCTATGCAATCGGTGATTATCACCACTAACGTAGAGAGTTTGAATCCCGCTCATGCGAGGTGTATTCGATACAACATTATGTGATAAGTTTGTCAGTGACTGCCGACAGGTCGGTGGTTTTCGCTGAGTACTCCAGTTTCATCCACCAATAAAACTGACCGCCACGATATAACTGAAATATTGTTGAAAGTGGCGTTAAACACCATAATCATACAACATTGCGAAACATTTCGATTTTTACCCTATTTATCTATAATGAATAGAATAAATTTATATATCGCTTCAATGTAAAATGTCCATCATATTATGGATAAATATGGGATATGTTCGAATGTCAGTTGATATATAACATAGCTGTTCCGCAATGCTTCTTTTTTTCAACCTTTACTTTTATTTTCAACTGTATGGATTCGTTAATTTCGACATTGTTGTTATGCTTGCTCATCTTGTATTGTTAGTTTTACTTGACTTCACTCACCTTTCCCTTTATTTTCAACAGTACATAGTTCTTCATCGATCAGTCCATCACAATCATTATCTATTCCATCACCAACAACTGTCGGTGAAGGTACACATACCTGAAAGGTTACGAAGAACAAATTCGACAACGTAAAACATCGATATACCGAGAAACAAAAATATATATGCTAGACCACAGTACCCTCAAACACATAAAACATTTGGTCACATAAATACTAAGTACTATAAATGAAACTCATGAGTAAAGCTAAAATATTACTTAAAAACAAAACGCAAAGAAGTACATGCATATCTATACTTGGTGTTTCTCAGAACAACGGTTCTGTGGCTCATGTACACAATGGCATTTCTTGCTGTCCCAAAGCTTAAGCTATCAAACTTTCTGTTTCTTTTTTCTTTTTAACTGCTATTGTGCTGGTTGTATTTTTGTATTGCTTTTATTTGTATTCAATGATATTAAGATATTAGGTATCAGTTTTATGTTTTATGTTTTAATGTTTATCATGCTTAACATATCTTCTTGCTGATGCTCTCTTTGTTTTGTTTTTATGATTTTCATGCTAGGTCTATGTACAGTGTAAATCTACATGTGCCGTCTTGTTAACCCATTTGTTGTTTTTGGCTTAATTATCAAGTCGGTTCACAAAGCTCGATAATTGTATGTTGTATGCTTGTATTGTATATTATATTGTCATCCGACTCTAAATATTACGGATTACTAGTACATTACAATATTTTACTTTAACTAATCTTACCGCGTTGACTCTAGCCATTCTCATTCCAGTTGTAAACCCATATGTTTCCAGATTGGCTTTGCCGTAGAGAAATCCACCGAAGACTGATATTGGAGAATTGTGCCTCATTGTATGAGAACCATCTGTTACTGTTGTATATCCTCCTACATAGCTTGTTGATGGAATGTCGACATATACGGTGTTGGACGGTAATGCCTTTCCATCAAGCCGTAAACCATTTTTTTCACTTTTATCCACCACAAATAAGAAGAAATTTGCATAACTACCTTGTGAATATTTAGGTGTAGTAAATGTATAATCTGCAGCATATTGTTCTACAGGAGGAATGATGATCATGGCAGGATCGGCTGGTTCTGATGATGAAAGTTGACTCTTAACTATCATAGCTACCATTATAGCTTTATCTGAAGTTATGTAACAATAGGCTTTTGAATCTATTGTTATCTGTTTTTGGTCTCCCGGTTTTGATAGCGTAAAATCGTTGGTTGATATTTTGTTATTTTTGTTGCATTTGTATGTTACTTTTGTCTGGTCTTCACTTGCAATGAATTTGAAAAAGTCGCCAGTTGTTCTTGCTGGTGTTGGAACCGTTATAAATTTCTTCCCCCATGTGTCAACAGGAATCATTTGCTCCACCAAGTGATCCTGACTTCCTCCAGTGCCAGTTTTTGTCTTTTTATTTCCACTGAATACAGAGACTGGTTTATTACTAGATATATACGCTCCAGTGAGATCACCTTTACTCTGAAGTTGAATGGCATCAAATCTGTTTAAAGTGACAGTCAATGTCTTGCCTTTTGAGTAGGTCTTTCCGCCATACGTGACACTTCCACAGGTGGAACAGGATGACAGCTTGATCGTGACTTGCGTGGAGTCCGTAACTCCAACGACACAAATTTGAGCTTCTCTGTATGGTGGATAGTACGTAACAGTGTAGTATTCGGTACCTAGAACGTCTGTAGGCAAACCAAGAAAAGCATCGTTCGAGTATTTCTGCTTGTTGACACCATAAATTACAACTTCATCGTTTGCAGAGACAAGAATTCCCTTCGATTGCTTAACCGAGCCTTCTAGACGAAGTTTTACATCGAATTTTAACTGCTCTACGACGCCTGCGGTAACAGTAAATTTTTTATTTAAGGATGGATTTGTCCATTTAGGGGTACTTACTTCGACACTAACGGTAGTTGTACGGGAAGTTGTTACGAAAAGTTCGAGATCATAGTCAGACAGATAATTGTCCATATAAGCTATGACGAATTCGGTTCCTCTGTTGTCTGGCGCACCTGCATAAAATCATAACAAAAATATTAGCTGATTTATCAATAATTTCTCTCAGCACTATTACCGAAAAAAAGTGCAAATGAACAATATAAAATTTAATAAACTAGTGTTTTCGGTGTTTCCAGGGTAAAGATTAAAATTTTTTCAACATATTTGCTGGTGAATCTTAAAACACTATTGAACAACTTTCTATTCATTCCTTATTTTTGTACTATAAAAAATTAGTTTGTCTTAACGCGGAGCGGGAGACATAACTATCCATGTATCCTTTTCTCCGTCCTTGTTTTAATTTCATTTCAAATAATAATTTATTCAATATTAAGCAGGAGTTTTGTTTTTTGTTTTGTTCTTTTAAATAAATTAATAATAACTCTAAAAATAGATAAAATTGAGTTGTAAGCTCTACAAATTTTATTTTTATTGGATTTGAATAAAATTCATATACAAAATTTATCAGCTTTTATAACTTAGTATCATCTTCATCAATTTCGAAAATGAGTCATATTTGTATATATATTTTTCTCATAATTTGTTACCCATATATTAGCTGTGAATTTTGATAAAATGTCATACAAATGCTCTACGGATTTAAAACTATTTTGGATCGGTGGTGTTTTGGATTTGAGCTAGTAACTTGATACATAAGTTTTAGCCCAATATTATACGAAGCGAGATCAAAGACGAACCCTGATCTTCAATTTCTATAGGAATAATGTCTCTAAATCATTTTTAAAATCCGCAAAATGGCATCGTTAGCGATTAACCAAATCCGTAAATTTTCGAATTTTAATTAAATTTAAATTATTACTTTTATTAAGTTAAATAAAATAAATACGAATTTGCAGGAGTCAAAGTTGGATATAATACCATTCAGTGTAAGCCCTCTATACATTTATTTTTGTTTATTTTGGATTTGTAAAAAAAATTTCAGCTTTATATTGGTATTATTTCCATCAAGCTCGAATGTAGTTCAAATCTGTACATTTTTCAGAATTTGTTACCCTTAATAGCTCTGAAAATTGGTAAGATGACCTTGTAAATGCTCTATGGATTTCATTCTTTCTTGGACTTGGAGTAATTTAATACATACATTTTAGTTTTATACTATCTGGAGAAAAAAAAACATACAAAAAAATCCGCAATATGACCCGATTACTTCTTTCGAATTTGAATTAAATTCATTCTTTTAATTGGATTATGTTAAATAAATATGTATTTGATGGCGTGGAAATTGGAAGGCTGTTCGCTTTATTCCTTTTTCACAAGTAAGTAAATTGAAACACGAGTTAATTTTTTTCTGTGGTCCTTAACGGGCTCCGTACTTTCGCCATTTTACAACTTGAAAACAATTTTTAAAAAGTCCGTAAATAAAAGATTGATAGAAAAATATTAAAATATATAAACTTACCGTCCACAGACAAAATAATTCCCACCAAAAATAATATCAGCAACATTATTCACACACGCCTTCGCAGCTACAACTTTTTGTCCTATACATGAGAAAAAAATATAACGTTGATATTTTTTCTACAATGTTGTATCTATGCATTTATAATAATTAATTATAATTGGCTTCACTTTGCAAAGCTAAATCTTATATCGGTACAATGTATATAAATAAATAATCATACCTATAATTAACTAATTGAAGCATAAAGAAATTTTTTTTTTTGGAACTATATCATAGTTAAAAAATAAATCCTTTATTTAATCTTGTGGGAAATAAAAAAATAGCATACACAGTAACTATATATATATTGCTATTAGTGTGATGTCACAGGTGCCATCAGAAAAAAACCACTGCACTCACGAATAAACAAACCAAAACAACGGAAATTGTGATCCGCTCATTAAAGTTATAATACTGAAAAGAAAATTGCACGTGAGACACCATTAAATGAAATCGAATATTTTAGTGTTAAGATATAAATCTTAATAGAATTATACAGAATACAAAGTCTTGTCCTAATATAGTTTTGTCTTCAGAAAAATTTCTATCGACAGATTCGATTGTCTGACTCCTATTTCGCCACTACTAGAGCCCATGAAACAAGGTCTACATTTCTCATTTTGTTACGAAAGTTTCATCACCGCCATCGTCTAACTCCCATTCCACCACTACTGGGGTCCATGAAACAAGGTATACATTTCTCATTTTGCTAGGAAAGTTTCACCTCCGCCATCGCCATCGTCGCGATTGTCTAACTCTCATTCCGCCACTACAAGAGCCCATGAAACAAGGTCTAAATTTCTCATTTTGCTAGGAAAGTTTCATCACCGCCATCGCCGCGATTGTCTAACTCCCATTCCGCCACTACTAGTGCACATGAAGCAAGGTCTATATTACTCATTTTGCTAGGAAAGTGTCATCTCCGCCATCGCCATCTCGTGATTGTCTAACTCCCATTCCGCCACTACTAGGGCCAATGAAACAAGATTTACATATCTCATTTTGCTAGGAAAGTTTCATCACCGCCATCGCCGCGATGGTCTAACTCCCATTTCGCCACTACTAGTGCCCATGAAGCAAGGTCTACATTTCTCATTTTGCTAGGAAAGTGTCATCTCCGCCATCGCCATCTCGTGATTGTCTAACTCCCATTTCGCCACTACTAGGGCCCATGAAACAAGATTTACATATCTCATTTTGCTAGGAAAGTTTCATCACCGCCATCGCCGCGATTGTCTAACTCCCATTTCGCCACTACTAGTGCCCATGAAACAAGGTCTACATTTCTCATTTTGCTAGGAAAGTGTCATCTCCGCCATCGCCATCTCGTGATTGTCTAACTCCCATTCCGCCACTACTAGTGCCCACGAAACAAGATATACATTTCTCATTTTGCTAGGAAAATTTCATCGCCTCCATTGTGTTGAAGTCATTACATAACATATAGGAAGTAGTCTGTACAACATTATGTGATAAAGTTTGTCACTGACTTGCGACAGGTCAGTGGTTTTCTCCGAGTCCTCCGGTTTATTCCACCAATAAAACTGACCGCCACGATATAAATGAAATATTGTTGAAAGTGGCATTAAACACCATCAAACAAACAAACAAACATAGTCAGTTTTTCTCTAGTGTAACTAACTGCTTGCATCAAATCGCGAGTTCTGAAAACCAGAAACTAACTCCTTTGATCGGTTTCACTACTTACCTTGTTCTTAGAGTTTACTGTTGATAATTTTTTAATATAACAGGCTGTACGTTTAATATTTGAGTGAGTAACTATTGCTTAATGCCAAATGAGCAATTGTCAGCCATATCATTGCAAGAACAAGATACATTCGATAAGATGATAATGACGTCCGCTTTGTACTAGAACAACACGCTTAGATGGATTTTTATAGTGTTAGTTCACTAAAACAACAGTCCGCAGATAGACATGTCTCTCCACACGGACATATTATTCTGATTTCGAGCCAACCAGTCTTTGCTCTTTCTTCTTAATGCTGCGTGCTTAGTGGAGAAGCAACAAATACTAATTTTATAGTCTTTGGTTTGACCCGACCGCAGTGCTCGAACACTATAGAGTCGAGTACGATAATCATTTCACCACCGATGCAGTTTTAAATTTTGATAATATTATGTAATCAATTATCATTTACTCCGCAACAAAAAAACAAAGCAATGAAACGTTTGTCTTTCAGACTTCAAGTATAATTGTGACACTGGGATATCATACCTTTTCCAATTCTCTATTGTTATACCATTGTGTTGTATATATAGTGTTCACGAAATTGTATATGGATTTGGTGGTCCTAGTGAACAAAATGTCAGTCCTCATTCAATTTATATTGCAAAATACCAATCTTGCGTCATTCCTTAGCAAAATCTGACTAAAGTTTGCTGGTCATGTCTGACGAATTTCGTGAACTTGTATATATTCAATTTATGTATGTTCTTAGCGATGAAAATTCTTATTATTTTATCCCCCCCAAAAATGGGATCTTAATGAATTTTTCTTTCCTTTAACATACCAACCCTAACAAATCAATCTCCAGCTGACATCATTGAAATAAAAATGCTATCGAGTTTGGATATACCTACTGGTTTAAGAGCTGGAACTGCGTCTATCCTATTTCAGTTTGTCCCAGTGACTGAAATAAGCTTGGTATTATTACAAATCTTCTATTATAATTCGATATAACTCTTATGTTGCCAAACCCATAACTTTAATAGGTTTATTTGGATTATCACAGAAACAAATTAAATGATTAATCACTTTATACATTTGGGTTATTAGGTTATTTGCAAGTACAAGTACATGTATTAAGTACATGTATTTCAAGGCTATTTATTAAGTTTACAAACGTATTTTCTATTATGTTGGGTATAAAACTGAGGAATATCTATGTTTATATTGCATTCTCATCTTGGCATGGTTTAGAAAATTAGATTAAATGAGGATTATAGAAACTACATTGACATTTAGAGTTTTTCCATGGTATATATATACTTCAATTGTTCTGCAATAAGAAATACATCTTAGCATTAAGTATGAAAGCTGTGTGAATATGTAACTCAAAGTTCTTGACAATTAAATCGGTTTTATCTCACCTGGACAAAATTTAATCAGCACGGCCAATTTGATTGAATTCCCGACTCCCATTTGCCCCCGTAGTTTATAACAATTTCATTTGCTCATAGAGACAAAAAGGATCAGACACCTTATGTAGTCTTCTATACACTGAATTACATAACAATTATATTAAATATACATATGGAACAGAGCATACACATTAATGTAGGGACCGTTGTGGCCGTGATCGTATGGTAGTTGGATTTACAACTACCTATGCAATTAGTGCCTATCACCACTGATGTTGTGAGTTCGAATTTCGATCAGGGCGAGGTGTACACCATTATGTGATAAATTTTGTCAGTGACTTGCGACAGGTCGGTGGTTTTCTCCGGGTCCTCCACCAATAAAACTGACCGCCACGATGTAACTGAAATATTGTTGAAAGTGGCGTTAAACACCATCAAACAAACAAACAAACAAACAAACAAATATATTAATGTATGTATACCAGTAACAATTACACATGTAAAAGAGCAGAAAATAGAAAGAAAAACAGGTTGTTTTCTTTGTGGACACGATGATCATGTTGGCTATATTTATAAGTTTATACAATGATGAATCATTTAGATCTTCTAATAAACTTGTAAACTTCTTTAAAAATTAAACAGCTATTTTCATAGGTTAGATTAATAGGTTCTTACACGAGTCCCTCTTGAAGATCTGGGATTTCTTCCACAAGTGCGAGAAATTCTGTCTTTCCATGAGTGGAGCGTAGCGGAACGAGTGGAAAGACGCTGAATTTCTCTCACGAGTGGAAGAAATCCCAGATCTTCAATAAAGGACGAGTGCAAGTACATGTTTCTTCCGTTTCAACTTAAAAACAAAGCATGTCGATTTCATTCATTCATTCGCATGTCAATGTCATGTTTACTACACAAAATATTACAACGTCACGTGCAATGCAGTAAATACACTTATTTAAAACCGCATTAAATCTGTTAGGGGAAATCAGTTAAAATTTAGGTAAAATTGATATTTGAAGCTTTTTTAGATCTACTAAAACGATAATTTATATTACTACAGCAGTCGTAGAAGCGGACTATTGATTATACTCGACCGATTTGATTGGCTGACAATGCCATGTAAGACAAGGTCACGCGCAGCTGTCTTTATAGTTTGTCTTACATAGGAAACGCATCAAAACGGAAGAATTTGGTTACTTCTAATACGTAAAGCAAGGTCGATTTGTATTCTAAATAACCGCATCGGCGGTGTTAGAGTGCGGTAGGTCGTGGGTTCGATCCCCAATCGTTTGAAAGACTATAAAATTGGAATCTGTTGCGTCTCCGCTAAGCACGCAGCATTAAGGAGCAAGAGCAAAGACTGGTTGGCTCGGAGTCAGGATAATGTGTCAGAGTGGGGCGACATGTCTATCGGTTGTTGTTTCAGTGAACTAGCACTATACAAATCCAACTGAGCCTGTTGGTCTAGTATAACGCGGACCTCATCATCATTTCATTTAAAATTAACTTGTTCTCGCCATGATATAGCTGAACAAATTGCTGAGTTGGCGTTAAACAACAATCACTCACCTGTATTCCCAATTGAGTTATACAAATTAACAAATTCCTCCTAACATTAGTGTATTTATTACATTCAAAAAGGATATTATATTCATCTCTTTGAGGAACTCACAAGTACAATTTGGACTAGATATTAGTATAAAAATATCATATTAATTCAATATTACACATTATGTTAATACACATATAAATTATAGACATTTAAATTAATCAATAGGATTCGGAAACAAGGGGTTATACTTATATTGATTCGCATCCCTGTTGTTATCTGGTGTTCAAGGTTTAATTAGTATCGAAAGGTAAAAGTGTATTGAGAATTAATCAAGTGCTAATCAGTCGTTGTCAATGTTATTTGGTGTGCTTAGTAAGAAAAAAAGAAACAAACAAATGAAGTGCAAAGGTGCAAGTGCTTTTTAGCTCACCTGACCCAAAGGGTCATGTGTGCTATTGCCATCACTTGGCGTCCGTCGTCGTCGTCCGTCGTTAGTTTTTCACATTTCAATCTTCTCCTCAGAAACCACTGAGCCAAATGGAACCAAACTTGTCAGGAATGTGCATCAGGCGGTCCTCTATAAAATTATGTTTTTTGTTTCGATCAGGAATTCAACATGGCGGCAGGGCCAATAATGTGTTTTGATTGGCTCAATTTTCAAAGATCTTCTTGTCAGAAACTACACAGCCAATGGAATTGTTTTATGGTGTGAAGGATCCTTGGGTGGTTCTCTACCAAAATTATGTTTTTGGTGCAGATCCAAAACCCAAGATGGCCGCCACAGCAGGATGAAGTTTAACATTGGACCCTATGGTAAATACCTTCAAAGATCTTCTTCTCAGAAGCCACAATGTCAGTAAAAAT
>MJUT01052658.1:311262-346473 GCA_002080005.1 Gigantidas platifrons | reverse complement strand
AAAAACATCAAGCGAAAATATCAAGAGCTAATTAGCTAATCCCCCTAGAGCCAAGCATACCAGGCATTGGTTTGTCCAAAACTAGAATATGCATGTTCAGCTTGGGATCCTCATGTGGTTGAAGGCAACAATAAAATTGAGATAGTCCAAAGGCGAGTTGCCAATACATGTCTGTGACAGCTACAAATTAAATGTACTAGAACACCAGCAATAATAGTGTCGCAGTCATGATAAACACGCTAAACTAGGCAACATTACAAGAAATTTAAAGGAGAACACACACCAGATTAAACAGTGTTTTCTTTCCACCAGTGTATTCTTTCCAGAGGACAAGTTGCACTAGTGTATAATTTCCAGAGGAATTATTGCACTAGATTATTTTTTTCATGCTAACCCTAACCGCAAATTCTACATGCCGGAATAAAATTACGCTTACACAGACTCGTAATGTTCTATAAAATCATTCACCCACTTGTATACTGTTTTGATATTCCATCTGGCTTGCATTTTGTGAAAACCATAACTATTCATACACACACATTTCAGCATATAAAGACAACTACAAATAAATTAATTTTAGAGTCACATGTCATTTTATACGTGTTTTGATTGGTTTAAAAAGTTGAGGTTATTTGTCAATGAACGGAATCTAAAATTAGACGTTGTTCTCAAGGCGTCGCATGCTGTTGTCATCCGGTGATTTTCTTTAAATGAGGCATCTTTGGGGTTATTTAAATTTATTTCCGATTATTTGCCTTATTTTGAAAAAATAAATATATTTTTCAATATCATAACAAAAAAAGTTTGAATTAATTTATAAGGATTGATTGAAATTATTTGTTTACTTTATTCGAAATAACCTCAATCAGGATGTACACACTCTTGCGTAACACGCTACGCGGGATACCCGATGTTTACAACCTGATTGAGGTTATTTCCTCATGAACCGAACAAAAGTTGCGATCAATGCTTAAATATTCTTTTTTCCATTTACAATAATGCAATGGAACTTGCTTCCATCATACATACACATTGTTTCATTCACAATAATTGAAGCATTCAGGGAACAGCTGAGTCTGGCTGTTCTCAGTAACATTAGTTTTTGTAATTTTTTTGTAATTACTTTTTGAAATAAACTTGCTAATCTAGAACTTTTAGTAGAAATAATGATGTTAAGCAACATAACTTGCTTTATTTTGGAAAATGACCCCCAATTTCTAAATTTCACGTATTTGGAAGGTATACACAATTATTACTTTTCATCTAATTTTGATTCAGTTTTGTTTCTCCTTTAATTGAATTTAAATCCTTTAAAAGGACTTCAGGTACAAACAAAATGTAGTGTTCCATGCAATTTCCTATATCAGTCATAGTTTTCAAGTTAAACTTGATTCCAGTAAGACTGCTGCAGGAAGATGCCCTTGTTGACTTGCTGTGGTTGTATCATGATGTTTTCCCATCAGTCATAATAAACTGAAATTTTTTATATGCATCAATATTTCCAGGTTGAACAGCTAAAGGAAAAAGGGAACAAATGTGTACAGGATGGAAATTTTGCTGAAGCTGTCCTGCATTATACCCATGCTATCAACCAAGATGGCAGAAATCACCTCTTATTCAGCAACAGATCATTATGTTTTCTTAAACTTCATCAGTATTTTTATGCCATGGAAGATGCAAAGGAAACAATAAAGTTGAAGCCAGATTGGACAAAGGTAGTACAAGGTGATTCTATATTGTTTTATCAGTAATTTGGATTTTTTCTTTGATCTCATAGAGTGATACCATCAGTATCAATGAACTGACTCTGTTGATGAAAATTATTGGTCAAGGTGACGTCAAGCACATTATGAGAAGAGTTTGAAGATACCATAGGGGTAATCAGAATCGATAAAAACAATAACATCAGTTCTGGAGATCTCAACATTTATTGATGATTTGTACATTTTCCCTTTGATGTTTACATGTGATATTTATACCGGTATCTATTATCAAGCAACTAGCGTGATATTAACAAATTATCACTGTTTTCTAATGTGACATTATAATGATGTCACCTGACCAAATCCGTGGTAAGCATACTATCGTTTATACGTTTTGATCGAAATGGACTTCTCATCGCATCACATCTCTCAGCATTTGCCTTTGATGTGATATTGCTGAGAGAAATTCATTTTTGCAGAGCAAATCAATGATACTACATGTATATACTAGTATATTATCACTAGTATCACATCACATCCTTTGGACTAGCAGCAATACTGGTGTTAATATATGTCTCGTCCTTCAAAACTGGTGTTATTCTATATTTATATTTGAAAAGTAAGCCATCAGTAAAGAATTATACCCCTCCATAATTTTTAATTTTTTTTTTTTTTTTAAAGATTTTAACTTCAATTATTTTTGCATATATCATTGTTTATAGAGAAAGACTAATAAATGCTAAAGTTGAGTTCTATGCTTTCATCATTGTCGTAAATATGAAGTCGGACAGTTGTAATCAAGATAATTATATGTTATTTGGTTTGATATTCATTTCATATCTGGATTTACAATTATCTAAAAAAAAAAAAAAAATGAAGAATGTATTAACTGCTGAAAATAGTAATTGAGTTAGTTAGCAGCATTTTTCTAGTGCGTCAGGACAAATCAAATACATATATTGCCCCTGGAATAGGACATACATAAATACCTTCATATATGGAGAATTTCATGCTCCTTGCAGCAGGTCAGAATTCATTTGATAGGAGTTGTTTTTGGTAATGCAAAAGTTATCGTCACAATCTATCGTCTCCCCTTTTCCCCTTTGCAATCAAAACATCTATCAATAGTCCCATCTACGGGGTAATCACCACCTTTTACTTATAGTAAATTGCATTTAATTTTTTTTAGTTCTTTGACTAAATACACATTCTATTGTAATACTTGTATCATTAATAAAAATGTAGTGCACACAACACATTTCTGGAATAACCTTCATCAGATACGCTCATACTCAAAAGATTGGAAAGCTAAATAACCTTCATCAGATATGCTCATACTCAAAAGATTGGAAAGTTAAATAACCTTCATCAGGTACGCTCATACTCAAAAGATTGGAAAGCTAAATAACCTTCATCAGGTACGCTCATACTCAAAAGATTGGAAAGCCAAATAACCTTCATCAGGTACGCTCATATTCAAAAGATTGGAAAGCTAAATAACATTCATCAGATACGCTCATACTCAAAAGATTGGAAAGCTAAATAACCTTCATCAGGTACGCTCATACTCAAAATATTGGAAAGCCAAATAACCTTCATCAGGTACGCTCATACTCAAAAGATTGGAAAGCCAAATAACCTTCATCAGATACGCTCATACTCAAAAGATTGGAAAGCTAAATAATCTTCATCAGGTATGCTCATACTCAAAAGATTGGAAAGCTAAATAACCTTCATCAGGTACGCTCATACTCAAAAGATTGGAAAGCTAAATAACCTTCATCAGGTACGCTCATACTCAAAAGATTGGAAAGTTAAATAACCTTCATCAGGTACGCTCATACTCAAAAGATTGGAAAGCTAAATAACCTTCATCAGATACGCTCATACTCAAAAGATTGGAAAATTAAATAACCTTCATCAGGTACGCTCATACTCAAAAGAATGGAAAGTTAAATAACCTTCATCAGGTACGCTCATACTCAAAAGATTGGAAAGTTAAATAACCTTCATCAGGTACGCTCATACTCAAAAGATTGGAAAGTTATATAATTTAAAAGTCTTTTGGAGCAAGAAATCCAAAGACCCTAAACAGTATAGCCACAATATCAGCTAAGATCACGTATATAGCTGGAGGGAGGGGAACCTTAGTTTTATTAATGAGAAATGTTGTTAAGAGATATGTTGTTTAAGAATTAAATCATGGAAGCCAGAATGTGTTGGGAGTTTTAACATGGATTGGCGGATATTAGTATTTTATCCCGAGCCAGAAGCGAAGGATAAAATTTACTAATATCCGCCAATCCATGTTAAAACTCAAAACACATTCTGGCTTCCATGATTTATTTCGATTCTGATGTGTCTAAGAGTACAAATACGGTAGTATACTTTGATTGGAAGACGGTAATTTATACATACGCTTGCGGAAAATGTCGCACACAATTTATGCAACTCGAATAACACTGCGCCCTTTATCGGCATTATTCGGGTCACAATTTATGCTGCCAATGGAAACGTCAAACACATTCATTGGCGCATGTGCTAATGAGATAAGAAATAATTCTGTTTTTTAACAAAGGGAAAGAGTGAGGTCATGTTAGAATAAGAGATATGCACAGCACTGCAGTTATTCCAAAAGTATTTTAATTAATTAGTTAGTAATGATCAACAATATTACCCTCATGATCCTGGTACCACTTTTATACATAAATGATTTAATGTTTGTTAACTTGTCCTCGTCATGAACACAATTATGAATTTAGCTGAAATACTCCACATTTGACATTAAACAAAAATCAACTGGATTCGGACAAGTGAAAATTATGAAAGAATTTGTTTGTATGAATAGAAAATATTTCTAAATTTGGCTTACAGGCAAGTACATGTACTGATGATGATGTAGGTGAAAAAAATTAAGGCAAAGACTGAATACATGACAGAAACCTATGGAATTTTAAGACTTCATTATCATATCTTAAAATGAATTTTATATCCTTATAGGGTTTTTACAGGAAAGGAGAAGTAGAATTTGCTGTTGGGAATTACACACTTGCAATAATGGCTTATAAGGTACAAAAAATGTAATATAGCATTGTATATGCCACATTAAAATACTACCTTGTTGTGTCAACCCCCTTTTCAGGCCATGATATAGCTGAAATATTGCTGAAAGTGGCGTTAAACACCAAAAATCAATCAACCCTTTTCAGGCCTTAGGCCACATTATGTTGTGTCAAATAATTCAAGAATACCCCTTTTCAAGCCCAAGTCAGGCCACATTATGTTGTGTCAAATAATTCAAGAATACCCCTTTTCAAGCCTCAGGCCACATTACAATACAACCTTGTTGTGTCAAGCAATTAAATAAAACACCTTTCATTGCCTCAATGCTTTATTCAAATTCTGTATGGTAAATGATTGGTTAAAATTATACTACATGTATTGCTTTTTCGTTTGGTTGACCAGTAAATTTATTTGGACATACATTTGAATGTATTACATGATTTTATATTAACAGCAAGCTGAACTTCTTGATCCAACAAATCAAGGGATAAAAGATGCAATTTTAAAAACTACAAAAGAAGTAAACAGGAAGAGGAAAGGTCAGTTAAAATAATCTAATTGATATGTAAATACATGTATATCTTAAAAAACAGTAAATTGATATGTAAATATATGTTAAAACAGTGAATTGATAAGTAAATATATGTTAAAACAGTTTTCATGGGAATTAGTGACAACCGTTACCCTTATTTACAATATTTTTTTTTAACATAAAAAGACTTTACAAAGCATAATGCTGGATGTCAGACACTAGTTTTAATATAGACATGATTTCAGTTTTTTTTAAACAATTTTTGAATTAATTCACACAAATAGGTAAATTTGAAGATGAGATTAGCGGAAATTTGAATTTTAACTTGCTTAGCATACCGGAACATCTCCCAATTTTTATCTATAAAATTGTCAAATAGAAAACCAAGTGATTGATTGGAAGCTTTTGAGAACTTCTTGTGTTTTAATCTATTTGGAAAAAAAGTTTGAAAAAAGACTGTTATTTGTCTCAAATAAAAGCTTCATATTTGTTTGACATCACAGTATTTATTACCTGACATTTGTGATTGTGTTTTTAGAAGAAAGACGTCAGCCCTGGTTGTATGGTGGAAGTGGTTTATTAGTGGGCTTTGTAATAGTCTTAGCAGACCAATTTCTAACAGATAAACCATCAATAGAGGTAAATACACTCCAGTAACACAGATCAAGGTCACTTGATTAACCATCAATAGAGGTAAATACACCAGTTAAGGTCACTTGATTAATCATCAATAGAGGTAAATACACCAGTCAAGGTCACTTGATTAACCATCAATATCTAGGTAAATACACCAGTCAAGGTCACTTGATTAACCATCAGTATCTAGGTAAATACACTAGTCAAGGTCACTTGTTGATTAACCATCAATAGAGGTAAATACACCAGTCAAGGTCACTTGTTGATTAACCATCAATAGAGGTAAATACACCAGTCAAGGTCACTTGATTAATCATCAATAGAGGTAAATACACCAGTCAAGGTCACTTGATTAACCATCAATATCTAGGTAAATACACCAGCCAATGTCACCTGATTAATCATCAATAGAGGTAAATGCACCAGTCAATGTCACTTGATTAACCATCAATAGAGGTAAATACACCAGCCAAGGTCACTTGATTAATCAACAATAGAGGTAAATGCACCAGTCAAGGTCACTTGATTAACCATCAATAGAGGTAAATACACCAGTCAAGGTCACTTGATTAACCATCAATAGAGGTAAATATACCAGTCAAGGTCACTTGATTAACTATTTAACACTTTTTATCAGTTTTCCTGATGATAATTAAAGTTTACTTGATTTTCCTGATGATAATTAAAGTTTACTTTATTAGTGGTGAAAGCAGATTACCTTGACAGCAGGAGATGATTTCAGAAACAAATATACATTGTATATCTAAATTTAGGGGGAAATCCTCAGTATATTGCAATTGATATTCTTCAAACTGTTTTTTGTGAAACTTAATTTCCACAGTGACATATCATTCATTTGAATGCGCAGGTTTTATTCGAATGTTTCTAGGTGATTTAACATCTCCTTTTCGGGCATTGTGAATACCAGAAGTATAATCTAGGTGCATTGGTGAGACGTCCTCTGGGTATATAACATTGAATATCTGAGGTTTTGTCATCATTGGTCTTCCATCTTCTGGTATATCTTTGCATTTCAATTTTCTTTTCAGAAACCAGGGGACTATTTAGTTTAAAACTTATTCGTAACTCCTTTGTCTTGACATAAAAAAAGCTGTAAAAACTATTCACATCCCTTCAAGCAAAAGATAATCATTTTATTACGGTATTTTAACCTACTCTTGACCTAATGTTGTTTTATTTTTGTAGAATATAATCTTACAGATCCTTTTAGTAATTGTCTTTGGAGCAATGGGACTTCTTATTTTAAAAACATATAGGTAGGTTTTTATTTGCTGCTATTGAAGATTTAGACATTCTGTCATCCTTGGTATTGTGTACCCCTCTTTAGATCATTGTGCATATGGAAACAAACTTTGCATGTTCCTTTTGTGAAATTCTTCAGACTTTGTGATTTTTGTGTTTATCTCATATTCAGCATGGTCTCCAGTGCCATTAATTAAATATGATTGGCTGAGCCTCAAATCTCTATTCTTTCAAAAACTACTCATAGTAAGAATGACCCTTCAATGCTTCTTTACAAAGTATGTCAATCGAAAACCAATAGGCTTGCCACCACAGGATCTTATGGGAATATGAATATGAATATATTTATCCTGAACAGTCAAATTGCTTTGATTGGATAATTTTTTTGTTACATAGTCACTGACCGATATATAGCTTTTCTGGTATCCTTCACATGTTTCACCTGTTGAGCTTTGGAAAACTAGTTGTAAATCAGTTCACTTCCTGTTGACAGAAGCTATCAAAAGGGCAAACAAAGGATAATTGTATAATATTCTGAATATAAATTTAAATATATTATCTCCACGGATTAATGTGATTTTTTTCTGCAGGACAAACACAATATATTAATCTATCCTTCATACAAAACTACACATACTTATTCATTGTATCTGATGTATACATGTTCATTCAACCAATTGAAATGAGAGAGAAAAAATTGAATCACTATTATATTTATGGAAAAACATGTTTATTAATTTTAGGTTTGTTATTGAAAGTCAGCAGAATTCATTATTAGATGAGCCAGTTGATTTACTTAAAGGTACTTTTAAAACAAATGTTCTTATTTTTAAATTTTGAATTCATTTTTAAAAAGTGAATTTACATTTGGAATTTTGAAAAAAAAAAAAAATTTTTTTTCTTACAATGTAAATAATTTCAAAATATTTGCTATAAAATCACATGAGATATTTGACTTTAGAGTGTACATTAGGGTGCAGTATCAAAATGATAATTCATGTCATTTATATCTGTATTTCCACTACTGATTCTTCAGTTTTTTCAAGTTTCCCCTTTACAGCCTATGTGAAACCACATACTTTGTTTTTTCCAAATCTAAATCTACATTTCAGAATGATGCTGCAAAACTAATATTGCAATATTTATACTGTACATGTATATTCTTGAGAAGAAACATTTGAAAGATTTATTTAATATCTCCGTTTTATAGATCCCTTGCTAGCCCCTCCAGGCCTATAGAGTAGCAAATTTATTTGTACAAATCTGAATCACTTTTCCCTGCCAGGTGTGGATCCACTTGGTTGAACAGTCTTGCAGGAGAAGATTAAAATGTGAAAAAAGTTAGACAGAATTTGAATTTTGGTGTTTAACGTCACTTTCAGCAATATTTCAGCAATATCTTGGCGACCAGTTTTAGTGGTGGAGAAAGCCAGAGTACCCGGAGAAAACCACTGACCCTGGGAAAGTAACTGGTAAACTTTATCACTTGCAGCTGCATGTCGAGTGCACCCTTTTTGTAATTTACAAAGCTGAGCGCGAACCCACGCTGTATTGGTGATAGGCTTGTATGAGCTGTTAGATCCAACGACCTAACTCATTGAGCCACCCTACATAAGACAGATACAAAGTGATACAAAATATATTTTAATCGAAAGTAGTCCTGAACTTCATTAATATATTTTTCAATAATTGCATTGCAGCAATGAATGGTGAAGATGAATCCTCACAGGAGTCAAATACAGAATCAAAACAAACAGAGAAAAGGCCTCACAGAAAAGGTGGAACAGGGGCAGCAAGACAGAGATATAAAATAGGAAAAACTTGATCATAAAATTAAATTATTGTATTTGTTTACACATTGATACAGCAAGTCAACTGTGATATATATAATCAGTGATTTCTACCAACGCTTGTGTCATCTTACTGTTTTTTATTGTACTCAGTGATATAGTACAATGTATTGCATTGTAAAACATGTTAACATACTTTGAGTACTTAAATATTTCAAAGATCAGAATGTACCAAGTAAGAACATTAAAAATGTACCAAGTAAGAACATTAAAAATGCTTAGTTTTAACTTTTATAATCTTGTTGATCTAGATCTCTATAAATCAAGTTTTCTTGTTCCTGTAGAGATGATATCAGTGAGTGAGTGATTGTTGCTTAGCACCAAATTAGAATGAGATGATAATGTCGGCAAGAACAAGTTACATATCGATGAGATAATGATGTCGGCAAGAACAAGTTACATATCGATGAGATGATCATGTCGGCAAGAACAAGTTACATATCGATGAGATGATCATGTCGGCAAGAACAAGTTACATATCGATGAGATGATCATGTAGGCAAGAACAAGTTACATATCCATGAGATAATAATGTCGGCAAGAACAAGTTACATATCCATGAGATAATAATGTCGGCAAGAACAAGTTACATATCCATGAGATGATCATGTCGGCAAGAACAAGTTACATATCGATGAGATGATAATGTCGGCAAGAACAAGTTACATATCCATGAGATGATAATGTCGGCAAGAACAAGTTACATATTGATGAGATAATGATGTCGGCAAGAACAAGTTACATATTGATGAGATAATGATGTCGGCAAGAACAAGTTACATATCCATGAGATAATAATGTCGGCAAGAACAAGTTACATATTGATGAGATGATGATGTCCACTTCGTACTAGACCAACACTTTTAGTAGGATTTTTATAGTGCTGGCTCACTGAAGCAACAGTCACGCAGGTAGATATGTCCCTCCACTCTGACACATTATCCTGATACTGACCAAGCCAGTCTCTTACTCCTTAAAGCTGCATGCTTAGTGGAGAAGTAACAAAAATCAATTTTATAATCTTTGGTTTGACCCAACAAGGGCTCAAACCAATGATCTTCTGCACTTGAGTCGAGCACGCTAACCATTACATCAACGTGGTCTTGTATAATTTAATGTTAATATTAATGTTATTATTTGAGGTACGTCATAATGAACATATCCTTTTCCTGACATTACTGACTGGGACATACACAAGTTGCACACTAAGATTAAAAAAAACATTTGCATAATTTACTGACATTAAGAGAATAATGTTTGATCCCTGGAGGTGGTGAGGTATATATACTCTGTACAACTCAACTTCTATGTTATATATCGTGGTGCGTTTTTATTTTGTGTTCAGTGAGTGAATGGGTTAGGGTTGGGGTTATGGTTTTTAATGCCACGTTCAACAATATTTCAGTTATATTGTGGCGGTCAGCTTTATTTGTGGTGGAAACCGGAGAAGGCCAGCGACCTGCTGCAAGTCGCTGACAAAATTTATCACATAATGTTATATCGAGAACACCTTGCCTGAGCGGGATTCGAACTTGCAACGTTAGTGGTGGTAGGCACTGATTGCTTAGGTAGTTATAAATCCAACTACCATACGATTACGACCATGTGGTAAACAATTTATAAGTTACTTCTGACAGGTCCATACATGGTTTTCTCTGGGTATTGCTAGTTTCCTCCATCAATAAACTATGAGTGCCATCATATACCGCTAATGAAAATATTGACGAGTGTCTTTAAATACCCATAAAATAACCAGTTCATAAATTATGTAAGGAATGTGGTAGTCTTTATTATAATAAACTTTCTTGAAACCAAAGGCTAGAATTAAATATATATCTCCATGTGGTCTTGGGAGTCATTGATCTCTATTAATGGAAACGACCGTAGTCACCATCATATGGTAGTTAAGTTACATCTACCAATCGGCGCCTGTCACCACTTCCGAGTTTAATTCATGTAGGTTACTGGGCATACTATGTGATAGTGACTTCTAGGAGGTTGGTAGTTTTGTATTGGCAATACAATTTCCTGCTACAATTACACTAACCACCATAACATTGTTGAAAGTGACTCCTATAACCTTTCGCCCTGTGGTGTGGATATTCTACCATTTTTATGTTATAGCAATTCATAAATACCTCCTTTCTTGGTGCTAGCTGTAGTATATTTTCCTCAATTGATTATCAGCATTCACAAGGTAGATATCCAATTTACTGTATTTTATCATCTGTATTTGACTCATTTGGGAAGGCTAATGGACACTGATGAAGATGACAGATGCAAAGCAATGGCAATACCTTACGTGGAGGTTCAGGTATTAGAAAGAAGTGAGGCTAAGTTGGAATCAGAACAGATATGCATATGGATGGTCATGGCCAAACATTAGTCCATCTATTTGTTTTTATATATACTGTACCATTACATTTGTTTTGTATTTCTTTTTAGTTTTGTGCAACACAATTTTATTTTGTTATTTTATCACTATTTTTAGTGTTTTTGCATTAAATTATTTTTTTTTTATGGTAAATTGATAATGCTTCCATATGCATGTACTTTAAATCCACTTTAAAGTGAAAGTCAAGTTATGACAAAAGACTTTTTTTTTTAAGATGACCCCAATATCAAATAAAAACTAGAGGCTCTGGAGAGCCTGTCATCGTTCACCTGGTAATAATTGGCAGGGTAAATCCTTAGGAACGTGAAGTCTAACAAAGATTCATATTTTTTTGCGACTTAAGACACAATTTGCTTACTATTGAATGTGTGCTCCATAAATTCTGAAAACCTAAAGTCAAAATTAAAATCTCCCATGGTAAGTATATTAGACTGCTTAAGTTTTAATTCTTGAAGAAGGTTATCAACAAGCATATTTTTCAAGTCTTTCTGTTTGCAGATAGGAGCAGCATAGAACAAATCAAGTCAACTGGCTTGGTACTTTCTGAGAAGAACAACTCAGTACAAATTCCCATTGGGTCTTGTAGGCTTCTATGTTAAACTTTGTTCGTCTATGGNGGCCATCTTGAATTTCCAATCGGAACCAAATTTACAATTTAGGTAGAGGACCATCCATAGATCATTCACACCAGAAAACAAATTCAATTGAATCAGTAGTTTCTGACCAGAAGATTTTTAAAGATTGACGAATCAGAAAACATTATCTACCCCTGGCAGCCATGTTTAATTACCGATCAGCACCAAAATTACAATTCTGGTAAAGGACCTACCGGTATATTAAACTCCATCCGTCAATGGAGGTCACCTTGAATTTCCAATCTGCACCAAAATAATAGATCAGATGTAGAACCATCCAAGTAACATTCATATAATGCAAAATATTCAATTTGTTGAGTAGTTTCTCACAAAAAGGTTTTTCAATGAAATTCCCATACAGTCCAATGGTCTGCTGATGGTGGCCATCTTGGATGGAGGTCTGGGTCACTGGATATAATTTGGAAAGTTGACCATTTAAGTACCATTCATGCCATGTTTGCTTTAAATTGGCTAACTGGTTTCAGAGGAAAAAAAAATTAAACATTTTTCCCATAGGGTCCTATGTTAAAACTATGTTCGCTGATGGTGGCCATCTTGGATGGAGGTCGGGGTCACAGGAAATAATTTTAAAAGTTTACCACCTAAGGACCATTCATGCCATGTTTGATTTAAATTGGCTTACTGGTTTCAGAGGAAAACAAATTTAAACATTTTTCCCATAGGGTCCTATGTTAAAACTATGTTTGCTGATGGTGGCCATCTTGGATGGAGGACATTATTTTGAAAGTTGACCACCTAAGGACCATTCATGCCATGTTTGCTTTAAATTGACTTACTGGTTTCAGAGGAAAAAATTTTTAAACATTTTTTCCATAGGGTCCTATGTTAAAACTATGTTCGCTGATGGTGGCCATCTTGGATGGAGGTCGGGGTCACATGACATTATTTTGAAAGTTGACCACCTAAGGACCATTCATGTCATGTTTGCTTTAAATTGACTTACTGATTTCAGAGGAAAAATTTTTTAAACATTTTTCCCATAGGGTTCTATGTTAAAACTAAGTCGAGTCATGGCGGCCATCTTGGATATGCGATCAGCACTAAAATAACAAATTTAGTAGAGGACCATCCAGTCATCATTTCTATAATGTTACAATTCCATCGGCTGAGTAGTTTCTGACAAGAAGATTTTCAAAGTTTTAATCAATCAGAACACATTATTGGCCCTGGTGGCCATGTTGGATTTCCGATCTGCACCAAAATAACAAATTTAGTAGAGGACCTCCCAATGAATATTTCTGCCAAATTTGGTCCAAATCAGTTCAGTGGTTTCAAAGAAGAAGAAGAAAGTATGAAAAGTTTACAGACGCGGACGACGACGGACGCAAAGTGATGACAAAAGTTCACATGACCCTTTGGGTCAGGTGAGCTAAAAATGGGTCATTGTGATCATAAGGTAGTTGGGATTTGTAGCAACCAATGCAATCAATGCCCATCACCACTAACGCAAGTTCGAATCCCTCTCGGGAAAGGTTTACTAGATACAACATTATGTGATTAAGTTTGTCAGTGACTTTCGGCAGGTTGGTGGTTTTCTCCAGTTTCCTTTACCAATAAAACTGACCACCACGATATAATTGAAATATTGTTGAAAGTGGTGTTAAACACCATAACCCCCCATATCAAATATTGTAAACTTTAGAATTTTCTCCTGGTTTTCCTTTACAAAAACAAGCAGCACTGCCAGCAGGGTATTCATCCATTCTGTTAAAACTGGAGCTCACCTGGATACAAGTTTAAATCAAATTGTTTTAAAGATCGATGGAACACATCAAACAGTAGTCCCCCTTTTATAAGACCATCCTTTATGTAATGAAAAAGTGGCCCCTGATGAGGGAGACACTTTAATTGTATTTTACTGTCTCAGTGCACATGAAATCTGGCATAAGAGGGGTGCCTTATATAAGGGGGAATACTGTATTTAAAATTTGATTTTTCATGATTTTAACACATCAAGATCATTTATGTATTTAAGAATATCATCAGACTTCATCAAATAAAAAGAGAATATCATTTTTTTTTTTTTTTACAATTTTAATATCTCCAATATTCAGTGATAAAAAAATATACAATAAATTTGAATACCCACAATTCAACATAAGGATTTCCCACAATGTTCACAAATAAATAAATACACCATACACTAATCAAACTGTTGTAAATTCTTCTATTCTAATAAGTAGTAAAGTATAAGGGACATAACTAACTTTTGAATTGACTGATCCAAGGCATTTCATTTGATTTAATTTTAATTTTGAATAGATGTTCCAGATTTTTTTTTTCTTTCTTTTATAAAATTGGCTTTCTTTACAAAGTAAATAGCATTGTGTTGTCTTTGAAAAACATTTCAAAAGTTAATTTTCCTATATAACAAATTGTACTTGTTTTTTTCCTTCTCAAAATAAAGATAGAATTCTTAATGTTTTGACAAAAATGAACAGGAGACAGAACTCAGATGGACAAGTCAAGTCAAAACCTATAATAATAAATTACATACAATATTGAATAGTATGACGAAAGAGACAAAGTTTTTGTATTCTTCCGACTCGCATACACATCAGTGGTGTTAGGTTCGTGCTCAGAAGTCACAGACCATAACCACTAGGCCATACAGACCCTCAAAATGGTGAGACGAGTTGTAGATATTAAAAATTGCATGGCTGCACAGATTATGATGATGTAAAAGAACAGATAATGATCTCTGTATGTTAGCTCTGGTATACAGGCCATACAAAAATGACTTTAAAATGGGTCAAAATTGTTAAAATAACTATAACACAACAAAATATATGAATGATATGTACTTCTGGACAATTGTTACTTTGATTTTATTACTTTGAAAAACACTTGCAAAGAGGTAAATATTTTACAAGTAACGGTAAGATATTAATTTTTTTCTTTGCATTAAAAATTGAGTTGTCACATGAAAATGATCTTCTTTGTTTGAAATGCTCTGCTTTGGAGTTGAAAAGAAATTCAACCATCGTTTAAATACCTCCCTGCATTTTTATGGAAAATATTTCATGTATCATTTTGTCAATTTTTGAATTTGTAAGTTCATGTTTGTACATGTAAGTTTATGTTTGTACATGTAAGTTCATGTTTGTACATGTAAGTTCATGTTTTCTTCCATTATAAATATTTTGTTCAGTGAACATTTTACTTAAAATAGAAAAACAAATTCAAGTACCCTATAATTTTATGATTAAACAATAAATTGTAGAAGTTTTCTAGATCGTAAATTTTATTATTGAAAAAGATTTTTTAATACTGAAATGCTTGCTTTATGGTATTTTCATCTTCACCATCACCATGTTTTGGTGGCACGAGGTATCGTCGATAATAAAGAAGGAAGAATTAAAAAAAAACAAAAGTTTTATAACATGTGATTGAAGGATTGATGTTTAATGCAGTTTTGAAAAAAAGTTTAATACTTAAAATGCTATATGTTTCAAAAAAATAGTTCTACATTAATAATACATGTATTACAAAATTACTTCTGTATTTATATTAATACTTTTGATCGAGAAGAATTTCAGAAAGCTGGTGTAATTCAAGGTTATCGTTATTGTTATGGTGTTTAATGCCACTTTCAACAATATTTCAGTTATATCGTGGCGGTTGTAATTCAAGGTACTCTACATATATATAAAATGATTTATATTAATTAACTCCAGACAAATGGCCGATACCGAGATAATATTTAAAGTGACAATATTTTTTTTATGATTTGTGAGGAATTCATATATATACATGTATATAAAATTCTTTATATAAAATAATTTTTATTGGAATTTCTTGTATTAATATATAAACATTAATTGCAAATTTTCTTTGTAAGGTTTTTTAACATGGAATGTATTTTATATGAACTAAGACAACATATATTTTTGCATACATGCATACCTACCTACATTGTATATTTGTTACAATTATTAAACAATTTATACTCCAATTAAGTGACCACACACTTTTTATAATACAGATAAAAATGTCATTTTTTTCTTATTTAGAAAATGAAATAAGCATGTCTAAACCAAACCTTGAATAAAGTGGCATCCTGCATAAACCAATCTTTAAATAAATTCTAATGTTGGAAATGTTTTGTTAATTTAACTTGTATAAATCGAAAACCTGTTTAATCGCAACACATAAGCTAGTCCTATGGAAGTTTTACTCTATAAATTAAAATGTTGAAGACATTTTTTTTTTTCAGCTGGCAGAAGAAACTATTTTCATGGAATCATTTACAGTGCTAAGGTTTTCTATCGCCATGCCAACAGCTAATTCTATAAACTTTTCAATATAATCAGTTCTCTGGATATTGCTTATAATGACAAGCATTGGCTGAATTCTTTCACGATTCAACTGTGTTTCCATATGGCACTGGTCATTAGTAATAAGTACATGGACTACAACTCTAATAGAACACATGCAAACAAGAATTAGTATACACTCTTAACAAAATTACAAAAAATACACTCTATTAAAATTTTTGATAAATATTCTAGCATCTGGTCAACTCAATTTCATTTACCGATGGAAAACCCCTCCAAATCTGATCAATTAAATCATTATATTGATTCTCACAGGTCAAATTAACAGAGGTTCAATCAAATGGAGTATGTTAATTGAAAAAAAAAAAAAAAAAAGGTATTTGATTCTTTTTAAAGATGCTAAATCCACTGCTAACATTGATTAGACCAATTGCAAGAACGCAAGTATGTCATAGGTAGCAGTTGTACTAAATATTGACCTCTCTTTACCGGCAAGTTGAAGGTTACAATACCATCATAAGAACAAAATTTAGCAAACTTTTTTTGGGTCCACTTATATTTTTCAAGCTGTAGGCACATGTTGCTACTGAATTTAATATTATGGATACAATTAACCAATTAAAAAATTTGTAGAACTGATTGCATATTAAAGTAGATACATACCATGTACGTTAGTATGTCAGGAAATTTCCAAAATCCAATAGAGAAATCGTAAAAAGAGGGTTTGGTTTGGTTTATGGTGTTTAACGCCACTTTCAACAATATTTCAGTTATATCGTGGTGGTCAGTTTAATTTGCAGAGGAAACTGGAGTACCCAGAGAAAACCACCGACCTGCCACAAGTCACTGACAAACTTTATCACATAATGTTGTATTGAGTACACCTCGCCATGAATGGGGAGCTACCATACGATCATGACGGCCCCTCTAGAAAGAGGCAAAATTGATACCCCTAACTCACAAATACCTAATTGATTCAAACAGCACAGAAAAAGGGTTCAAATTGCAACAATAATGTAATGTAAGCATATTTGTTGAGCCTTCGAACAAAGATGAAATACTACATATAATAACGATCAAAACCAATCATTTCCAAAGTTCTTACATACATATATAAATTGATGTAAAGATACAAAAGAGATCAAATGACTTCATGCTATGAATTATAAATTTTGTTCTGTATTTGTTCCAGGAATTTGTTACATTGTGCAATATTAAAACAACTATATAACTCAAATATACATATAAATTATCACAATATTATACCACTAACATAATATATCAATATAAACAAAACAAACAAACAAATTGCATAGCTTAGAGTGTACCATGATTTGAAGAAAAAAGGTCAGGAGAACATATCCATTTTTTTTAAAATATATAAAAAAAAAATGACAATGCTCTTCTTATATTTGGATCAACAGGCAGAGAGACACTAAAGCTGCTTTAAATTATTCAGCTTAAACCTTAAAAAACGGCTCATTCATGTCCCCCAACCTATCTCTCTATTCTAAATCTAGTAACAACAAGGTACTAGATCCTTGTTTAAACCTCATAATAGAATATGCCACCAAGTGTTCAGTTTGATAGAATTATATGGAACACTAATACAAGATGAGCAATTGTAAAAAAAATTGCTTTTAAATCCCACAATACACTATTAATAAATATTTGAATAATGCATTATATATGTGACTACAAAAAAACACTATGACCATGATGAAATAGCCCCTTCGATTAAATTGTTTTTCCCTATAAATAAGCAGTAAAACTTAAAACATAGTACAATTGGTTTATAATCAGCTTATAAACAAATTTTACCAAACACATACAAGAAATTTTTAAGATAAGAATCATTTTCAAAGGAACCATATGTCTTATGACTACAATATATTAATTGCAGGTACAGGTATGTGTACCCATTAATCAATTACAGGTAATTTTCTATTTGTAGACATTACAACACCTTTCGGATGATTTGAAAATATCAGAAAAAATGAAGGATTTGTTTTAATTCCATAGAACAAAATTCATATTAATTCACAGCAAGTTAAAAAAAAAATATTCATGTTCAAGTCAACTATTCTATAAGCTTGTACACAGCATCCTGAACACACACAGAAAAAAAAAACATGTAACAAGGCCACGTCAACATACACGCTGCTGAATAATAATGATAAATAACATGTAACTGATTTCCAATCACAATACGGTTTAGATTATTAATTATTTTCATTTTCAAGAGAATAGTTGACAATAGCCACTCCTCCGAATATATAACATATATCAAATATTATTACAAGTCAGGAATCTCTTTTTTTTATTTGCATAAAAAAGTACTTCAGGGTTTTGCCAAAAATAACTTTGTTTTGAGTTGTCAACCCAACCAACCCCCTCCACTTCTAAAACACATCTCAGAAGGGTATTAAGCCAAAAGCCACCCAAACTCTGTAAAATGTTCCAGATCATATTTAAGGAGGATAAACCCTTTCAATAGATCTAACCTATTTATAAACACATGTTACTTTCAGACATAAATACAGATACAGCATTATAAATAGAATATCATGTGTTAAAAGGCATTACTGATCTGGATTTCAGGGTTTCAAAAATATGTTGGTCATGATAATTTTACTTGCCCTCTTGGATTAATGAAGTGTCTTTGTCACTTGCAGCATTATTCAGGGGACTTTGAAAATTAGTATCTGGTTATTAACTATATTACTAATGATATTTAATTCAAGATGAAAGAATGACTTGAATCAATTTTTCACCTGTAATTGATTTCATTATAATGGAATGTCTATTATCAACCTATTACGGCTTAATCACAATGAGATAAAAAAGAAAAATAACAAAATTAACAACAGGTGAAAACTGCTTCCGTGTATTATGCTGGTTCAATTCTATATTGTCAAAGAAGTCATCAATTGTTTAATCTTTTTCCCAAAGCATCAATGCTGTCTTCTATTTTCTTCTAAAAATAAAAAAAGGAAAACATATTTATTAAGAAGAGTGAGTGAGTGATTGTTGTTTAATGCCAAAATGAGCAATTTTTCAGCCATATCATGGCAAGAATAAGATGAATTCGATGAGATGATAATGATGTCTGCTTTGTACTAAACCAACATGCTTAGATGGATCTTCATAGTGCTAGCTCACTGAAACAACAACCTGTGGGTAGACATGGCGCTTCACACAGACACATTATCTGAATATCCTGATTCCAAGCCAACCAGTCTTTGCTCTTTCTCCTTAATGCTGCATGTAATTAGCATGCTAGAAATAAATACCAATTTCACGGCTCAAATCCATAAACTACCCCACTGAAGGCGAGCATGCTAACCATTACACCATAGATGCTGTATATTTTAAGAAGATTATAATACTTTGTACTGATTAATTTCCTTAATGTCCACCTTGAAATCCTCAACAAAATAAAAAAGTGAATGTGTCATCTCTAAAAGTGAAGCAGGACAATCTACCCCTCATGAACAACTGGTCTCACTCAGTTTGTACTTTACCTTTTGTTTTGTTTTAATAGTTTGTACACTTGCTTTTGTATACAGATCATATAAATGTGTTCTTTTGTATACAGATCATATAAATGTGTTCTTTTGTATACAGATCATATAAATGTGTTCTTTTGTATACAGATCATATAAATGTGTTCTTTTGTATACAGATCATATAAATGTGTTCTTTGAATACATGTATTTGATACCTGATGATTTGGGTATGGGGAAACAAAGATATTGGGTTTTATTCTATAGATTTATTATTATATCTACATATTAATAGTTTCTAAATATGAATACTAAGCATAATTATACTGAAACTTGTTAGCATGTGCACAGGAAAATGAATATGAACTAAAAAAATTAAGTCACACAAGAGCTGGTTTTCATGCACCTGGCAGAATTTTTTTTTTTTTTTAACTGCTTCCTATATATATCAATTATTTTTATTCAGCTTCCATTGCATATAAACAATAAACCCCTTAGAGTTTTATCTGTGAAAGCTGGAATCTGTATAGTATTAACAATGTTTCATCTCTTTAATATAAGAATCCATTTTCATACAATGTAGCTGATACTACAAATTTTCGTAAGATGCTATCCGATGCTAACTTTGAACAATAAGAGTTAAATTTACTTGTTATACTAAAAAAAAGATTTTACCTTGTCCTTAGGAATAAATTTTAGATTTCTATTGCCCTACAAAGAAAGATAAAAGAATTGTAAATATTTTTGTAATAATTTAAATAACAATTTTTTCCACAGTCTTCCCTGTTTAAAATATAATTTTCTACACATATATCCACAAGCGCAAAGTAGAAATTACCAGATAATCACAAGAGCCTGTAATTACTCAGCACTTTTGTAACTCACTAAACAAGAGATGATATTTCTAATAAATATGTTCTGTACTGCATGTACATGTATTACCATGGAAATTAAAAAAAACTTTTATAAACAATGTTCTATACAGTCAAGCCTGTATCAAGAGGTCGGCTTTGTGGGACAAAGAAAAAGCAGCCTTATAAGACAGGTGACCTCTTAAAAGAGGTTCAATTCATTTGAAATTTTCTGTGACAGGACAAGAAAAAAGGTGACCGGGCTTTGAATACAAAAGACTGCTTAGTAGAGGTGACCACATGGGCAGGTTTTACCATATTTACATTCTGTTCCCATATGTAACCCAAGTTTGCTATTTAACAAGAGCACCGCCCACGGGTGCTGGACGCTCGACTTTTTCGTATCTGATATTAAACTGCAAACAATTTACATAATTATTGAGAAATTGCATTTTTCAAAAAGGGGGAATAACCAAAAAAAATCGAGAGAAGCATCAGAGATGCAACAGCCGAGTTGCAAGTCAAAATATTGGGGCATTTAATTTGTCTATTCACCCTGATCATAAATATATATGGCTTAGGGGTGGGGATTTCAACCATTAAAAAGTTCACTTCAGGTAGGGGGTGGGGTATGACCCTGGGGCCTGAGTTATAATGCATTTAATTTACCCCCCAGGGCCTGAGCTATATGGCATTTAATTTGCCTAGTCACTCTGATCATAAATATATATGGTTTAGGGGTGGGGATCTCAACCATTAAACAATTCACTTCAGGTAGGGGGTGGGGTATGACCCCCGAGGCCTGAACTATAAGGCATTTAATTTGCCTAGTCACTCTGATCATAAATATATATGGTTTAGGGGTGGGGATCTCAACCATTAAAAAGTTCACTTCAGGTAGGGGGTGGGGTATGAGCCTGGGGACTGAGCTATAATGCATTTAATTTGCCTAGTCACCCTGATCATAAATATATATGGTTTAGGGTGGGGATCTCAGTCACATTTTTTTATACAGATTCCCCAGTGGGGTGGGGATGAGCCCCGGGGATAAAAAATGTTGAATGCACTACTTCACATTGGCATCTCCACCCATACCAAATATTAAGTTTCTATCTTTTGTAGTTTCAGAGAAATGTGTAATTCTCAAAATATGTACCGGGGTACTTTTTCTATAAAAAAAACCATGATTTTACAAGAAAAAAACAATAGATTATTCTGAATTTCGAACTCCAGATTGGGGTCAACACTTTCTACAAGTGTATTGAGTTTCAAGTTAATAGCTTTGATAGCTATTGAGACATTTTAATTATACTAAAAAAATATCCCTAATTTCTACTACTATGTCGAAACAAGGGCAGATAACTCTGGATATACAAATCACAGGGTCATCTACCTAGTTGTAATTGGTTCCTCTTTTGATAGTGAACAAGTATTCCAAGTTTCAAATGGATACCCGTGATAGTTTTTGAGAAATGGACTCTGACAAAAAAACTTAACCGACCCAGACGATGACGCAGACGCTGATGCCGGAGTGACGACAATAGCTCGACTTTTTTTCTTCCAAAAGTCCAGCTAAAAATAATACATAGTAAATTACAGACGTTATCAAGTGAAGTAACAAAACTGAAAACTTGTCAATTACCCACCTTACAGGGGTCAAAGTTTACACTCAGGTGCATGTTTTACCTGCATATTTCATTTACAACTAAAGTTTTCTAAATACAACTAATTTTTCCTAATAAGCATGGCAAAGGGTAATTCAAAGCAAACTAAGCAGAGTATGAGATGATGTTGAACCGAAAACCAAAATCTCCATCATCACTAGAGGTACTGCTGGACGCAGGAGTCCCGCATTGATACATAAATGGAATAACTTAACTGTCCGCTACGCTGGACTAATAATACCCCCCGTGTCCCCATCATCTTAAATGAGCCAAAACATATTTGAAGCACAACTTTTAGACTCATAATTCTGGGAAAACTTGATGGACCAGGATATACAACTAATGTGCACATCTTCATATTAGGATCTTGCAATGTACAAAGTTTCATGAACTTCTGATTAATCATGTAGGAGAATTTGCGAATGACAAAGTGCATACTGAATTGTCTCAAAATTTCTAAGTCCAAAGAAGCATAACAGGGGTAAAACTCAATGGACTGGGATATCCTACTAATGTGCACTTCTTCATATTAGGATCTTGCAATGTACAAAGTTCCATGAACTTCTGATTAATCATGTAGGAGAATTTGCGATGACAAAGTGCATACTGAATTGTCTCAAAATTTCTAAGTCCAAAGAGGCATAATAGGGGTAAAACTCAATGGACAATAAAATACTTTATACTGCAAAATTCACACATCATGATCTTAAATTCCCCAAAGTTTGGTGGAAATTGGACAAAAGATGTGGAAGTTGGTCCTGACAGACAGACAGACAGGCCGATTCCTATATACCCCCCCAAACTATGTTTGCGGGGGGTATAATTATGCTTGAGGGAAAATTATTTAGGAAGTAATCAAAATATAAATGATTTTCTATATATGGTAACAAAAATTATAACTTCTTCAGAAACAGTGTATGTAAAAGTACATGTGTACAAGTACCATTTAAATTACAGAACAAACTTTGCTTTTTCAATGGAAATTAAGTACATGTATTATATATATAATCCTACAAAAAGATATTTGTTTTATTTCAAGCAACACTATACAACAACTTCAAATTTTAACTTGGAAGATAATATAATTGCACACAAGTCAACTGTCAATCATTATTAATATCACAGTCCAATAGTGTTAAGTTTTATATGTAATATTGTCCTGAAGTACAGTCTGCACCCAAAAACCACTAGCCCTATGCCCCAGTCTAGTAAAAATTGCATAAAATTTGCTTAATCAAATAGAAAAAATTCTTCTAAAATGCTGTTCGGGCTAGTTTCTCAAAATGTTTTTGACACAGACTGTGAAGTATAATACATGCTAATAAAACTATAAATAGATAAGCAGGCTATGTGTCTAATTGTACCTCCACCTGGTCGTTTCCAAGCTCATTATCAACTTCTTCTTCATCATCATAACCATTGTCTTTCACAGGTCTACCATTCTTATCTTCTTGTTGATATTTATCTTGTGGTGGTTTAGCCTGAGGAGCTCCATTTACAGTAATTACTGTCTTTCCGTCCTGTGATTTATTACCTCCCTTGATTTCTGTATTTTTATCCTCCACCTTGCTTACATCTCCTGTCTTTTGAGTATCTCCTTCTTTATTTTTATCATCAGTTTTTGGGTTGGCATCGTCTTTCTTTGTTTCAGAAGAAGCAGGTTGTAGAGCATTCTTGTTTCCTACAAGGGTGTCAGTTTTCAAGTCATTCTGGGATTTTTGCTCTACATTTATGTCTTGGGTTATGTTAGAGGAATCATGCGTTTTATTCCCATCACCGCCATAAATAAGACTAGCAATTTCTTGGGACTTTTTCATACCCATTTTAATGCCTTCTTGGGTTTGATTAATGATGTCATGCAGAGGACCTTTTTGAGACAGGGATTCAACTCCCTGTTTCAACCTGTCCTTTAAGCCTACAACACTGTTTATAATTCCATCAGTAGGAGATGTGTTTCCCTTACCTTGAGCGTCTTGCTGTCCATCTTGAATTTTAAAAGAAAAAAAAATAAAGAAAAAATAAGATTCTGAAGTTTTTGGAAATTATTTTGAAAACTTTAGAAACACAATTGTGCTATCTAAGCATACATGCAAGGCAAGAATATACAATAAATTGTACTTATAACATGCTATGCGAATCACAGCCAATGAATGTTTACTTAACTCTTCAAAATAAATTTGTTTATATAGGTAAGGCCATGCAAAGTTAATTACTTGGTTCTCAGGCCCTTTTTTGTCAAAATTGATGAGGGAGGGCGACATTTTTTTTTATCCTTTTACTGCTGTAAAAAGTGATGAGGGAGGCAGTTTTTCTTCTTTTTTTTGGTGAAAAATATGGCAATGTATAAATCTTTTCATTACTTTATTGAAAATTTCAATTTTATTTCTTCCGATGGTGGCAGAAACATCACAAGTGGTTAATTTTTATGGAAACGTCCAATCCGCTGGTCCCAACGTACCATTTTTTATCTCCGTAAACAATTCCAATAAGGTACAAGCTTCGGAGAAGCCCCCTATTATGTTTCCTGGTAAAACTGGCAAACATTTGTGCCGAATTTGCACAGAAACGATTGACATTTTGTCTAAATGTCAAACGGAAACACGTTTTTTATTTATACATTGTCATAACGATGCTTTAAATCTCATTTAAGCATGATGCGTTTTAAAGCGTTTCACCGACCACGCGATATAAGAGAAAAACGGATGCGGTTGTTTTTCCGTACGGACAGCGCTACCGCATTTAATTTGTTTTTTTTTACTATTTTTGCAAAAAAATCGGCAATGCGGCGACGAATTTCCACATGCGGGCGGGCCTGAGAACCAAGAAATTAACTTTGTATGGCCTAATATAGACCTTTTTATTCTTAAACACATGGGCACGGCAATTATTGACTTCCGAGTGTGTCCGCCATTACTAAAGCACAAAAATCTTATGTTCTCTGGGTTATACAGGTGTCACAATATACTGTTATTTCGGCTTGAAATTCAATGATAACACCTGCTGTGAAGTGATTTGTAAACAGAGATATAATGACAACAAATAAATTACCTGGTATGTATTATTATTTTTTTTTAATTACCGTTATTTTTCCCATACAAAATCAGTATAAATCCTACTGCATGCACTTTTTTTTTTGTTGCTTTTCAAGCATAAGAAAAAAGGGGTAATCAAATTAATATTTTGTATGAAATTAAAAAGTAAATATATAAATTATAATATACGCTTTTTGAAATTATTACTATACGATTTAAAGTGAAGACTTATAAACATAGATACAAAATGCAACTATTTTGCGTTTTCGATTTTCAAACCGTCTTCAAGTTGTGTCCTTTGCAAGGTTGATCACTGTGGTTATAAAAAAATATGTATGTCGTGGGAATATTTTCTAGGTGATCGGAATTAGGTTGTCTTGTAATATACAGGAAGACCCCCTACTGGGAAGCAATCTATTTTTTGAGATGCCATTCAATGAAAATAACAACCTGACCATATTGTTACATAATAAGAATAAGAATAAGATAAGAAATTGAAATTTATAGAAGATATTTATACACATTTATAAGGAAAAAAAATATAAATTTATTTTCTAAGTACAAATAAATTGGAAGATGGCTTGAAAATAGAAAACACAAAATAGTTGCATTTTGTATCTATGTTTATAAGTCTTACAGTGAACTAATAATGATAAAAAGTGTGCTTAACTGATAAGAAAGAACTTAAAGGGCATTCTCTGCCAAATCATAAATTTTTGTTACCCATAAAAACTATCAAATATGATTGATGCCTTAATAAAACGTGTTTCTGTAACTTATAAATGTTATGAAATGTACGCGCATCAGGGAAAAAACCTGCAAGTGCTCATGTTTTGAGATCGATCAAGAAATGGACATCATCTTATTAATTATCAACATTGTTTACGGAGTCTGTCGAATCGTCATTAAATCAGTACAACAATGAACTTATTTCTTATTTTTTGTGAATGTGCTTTTAGTAAGTGTTAATTATGAACAACGAACCATGCAAGTTGGCAGATAATAAGCGACAAAATACAAATAAGTAATCGATGGTAATTTTCATTCTGAAAAGGCGGAAAGTGGTTCGATTAGCTGTTTAATGTTAAATATTTACCTCTATTTCATCATTTCAAAGCTATTTACCAATTTCCAAAACATATAATTTTTTTTGTCAAAATCATAGCTAATGCCCCTTTAACTTTGAATGTGATATCTTAAGGTGCATTTTTCAATTCTGTTTTTTGTTGTTGTTGTTGTTGTGTTAAATTGTAAAACAAATTAAAACTTTTTGTCGGTCAATTTCTTTATAGGGATCTGTAGTGAAGATGAAAAGGAATTTAAGTTTTATCAAATTAAAACATCTGAATATCTGAATTTCTTTATCTGAAAAAAAAGTTTCATGAGGAGCCATAAAATATATCAACTGAAGCGTGTTTATCTAATCCAATTATGAATACTGATTAATCGTAACTAGTGTAAACAACCGATTGTTGCACTTTCTAAATGACGGACGATAGTAATGCCACCTACATGTATAGCGTCCACGAACGATAATGAGGTAATCACCAATTTCTGAAAACGTCTATACAAAGGATTTCTACTTTAATTTGTGATGAGCCTCAGATTTTGTTTCAAACCTACGTTTTACAAATCAAATCTATTAAAAAAGAACCTTAGTTAACAATTCAAGTTCAAATATCCCTCACCAATAAGAAGATAATGCTAAGAAACTGTCCCAGTTCCCCTTTTTGGGAAAACAATTTCCCATTGGCGATTTTTCTGAAAACAGAACTCGTCCAATAATATTGCAATAACGTCATAAATCTTGTGCCCAACAAGTAAATAAATATATACATGTAACTACCTGTACTTATAGATATGTTACTATATTACAATACAGGAAGTTTATTGGCCCTGAGGTCTAATGTGCATGTACTTTTGATTTCATTATATTTCTTCTAACCCTTGGCAACAAATTAAAGGTGATGGAAACTTGCAAAACATTAATATTCTAAGACCAAACAGTAAACAACTTTAACAGGGTCATATTTCCCAAGAATGTTGTTTGTATCTATTCACTGTACAGCTTTGAAGATTTTTTTTATAATACTAATTACATGTAAAATAGATTTGACATTTTTTTAAATTATTATAGTTCCCACATTTCAAAACAAAAGATTGGCATGTTTTAAATGGATAAAAGTGAAACTAATTCAATTCTATTCAAAATCCAGGTAAAAACTAAGAGTTACAGAATGGAGATATTGTTGTTCTTCATCTTAAAATCACTGAGTTCTTCAATGATAAGTATAAGTGATCAATCCTTCCTTGTCTATTGGCGGTCTGGGATATCTTTGTCAGGTATATAACTTTTTCATCCCTGTGTCGACACGTACATTTTTTCACTCTCAAAATTTACAAAAGGCATTTATTGGGAAAAGGGGGTCATTTTGATACATAAGTATATTGTTTTGGCCAGACATGAGACAAAAATACTTTAAAAAATAATCCCAGTATCAACCCCATCCTGCCTTCAACAAGATCAGAAAATGGCTAGTCCCTAACTAATACACAAAGGTGAGAAAGATATGGTCACTTTATTTATTTCTAACTTATTTTGTAATACCTTCTGTTTTCTTTTGCTGTTCTATCTTCTGGTCTGGTGGTTGGATCTGTTTTACATTACTTGCTGCTTGTCTACAAATAAAAGAATCTTGATATTAAGTAGAGAATGATTAACACTTACACCATGGAATGTAACTGTAGTCATGGGTGTCATATACTGAACATTAATACTGTGTAACCATTAAGTTAGACAACAACTGTGAATCAGCTTCCTTGTCTTGTTTTATTATATCTGTAAGTATTTATAGAATAAAGCCTCTCTCTGACAACACCACATGAATCAAAAATTAATTATATTTGATTGGACAATCATTAATAAAATGTTAGAGAATACCAAAGGGGCAATCAAAATGGACAATCCAGAGAAACAGGCAACATAGTGTACACAAGATGAAGAAAAACAAGACAAAAACACAAAGCAATATGTGTTGGACACCACTATACAAAAACAAACAAAAATAAAGTAAATAAGACATTAAGCCCACCTGCAAACAACTGGAGAAATTAAAGACGACCCAAAAATAGTTTTTATGCGGAAATCGGGTCTAGCCCCCCACCCCCCCCCNCCCCCCAACAAAAATCCCCCCAATAATAAAAAGTATAAGTTAATAGTTTTTGCTTCATAAATATATTTTTTTCTGTGTCTTTGTTTAACTGTTTGGATATATGTAAAATTGTCTTTGTATTTTATAACATGATTCAAGACTTTTTTTTACCTCTGTATTTTAATTCATTCATTTTTGAAACATGAAGATATCATAAACAATTGAAGTATTTGTTTAAGAATTATAACAACCCTCATCAAAGAAAGTAAAAACAAAAAGGGGGGGGGCTTTTGTTCTGTTCCCACAGAAATTGTAATGGACATCACAACAACGAACTCAGAACATAAAGAAACATCACAGGACAACACAAAAATCTTAAAAGATGAGCAACACAGACCCCCACCAAAAACGGGTTGAACTCAGGTGCTCACAATTTTTCTGAATTTTTAGTAGCAGACCTCACCAAATATTTAGAAATGTTTTCTGGACTAATCAAATTGACTCCCTGCAGGTACTGTACAGTGTATATGAATACTCGTCTTATATATGTTACTGTAATTAATTTCTAATTTTTTGACTGTTTTCTTCTTCTTTTTAAAGATTTCACAACTTTTAAAATTATCATATTTTTCTACTATTGCAGATACAGCTTCATCTATGAACTGAACAGACACACACAAATATACAGTTAAACCTGCCCATATGGTCATCTCTATTAAGCAGTCAGCAGTATTAAAACGCCATCTTTTTCTTGTCCTGTCATAGAATATTTCATGTGAATTGAACCTCTTTTAAGAGGTCACCTGTTTTAAAAGACCACTTTTTCTTTATCCCAAAGGTGACCTCTTAATACAGGTTTGACTGTAATTAACTTACTGTACTTGAATCTTTAAATCATCTCCAACATCTATACCAGCATTAATGATATGCTGCATCACCTGGGCACCAACTTTGTCAAACATGGCATAATATAGTTTCTTTGTCTGTTCTTTACATTGACTGTAATAAATTAACAACCATCATTACTGTTCCAGCATTAAAATATTACACCTGATGCAATTATCCTCTTTTGATGAGGTGGACATGAGTTTTTATGAACCAATTAATAAATCAATATTGAAAGAGGCCGTAGCCCAAGGTTAATATAATGGTTCCTTAAAATTAAAACAAAAGTTATACTGTGTAACCTGTCTAAACCGAACCCTGAATAAACTGAAATCCTGTATAAACCAAAATTTAATATATTCCCAATGTAGGAAATCTTTGTTAATTTAACCTGTATAAACAAAACACCTGTCTGTTCCTAACATATAAGTTGGTTTGAGGGAGGTTTGGTTAATAAAGGTTTCACTGTTGTAGATTTCTACATTGTGTATGTTGTTACTGAATTTATCCAATCAAGATTCAATTATCGACTTATGGGTTATGGTGTTTAATGCTACTTTCAACAATATTTCAGTTACCTTTATATCATGGCGGTCAGTTTTATTGGTGATGGAAACCCATAAAAAAACACAGACCTGCCATAAGTCACTGAAAAACTTAATTGCATACTATTGTATTGAGTACACCTCACCATGAGTGGGATTCGAACTCACAACATTAGTGGTGATAGGTTCAATTATCAATTAATTGGAAATAAAGTTTGAGCTTCAGTCACAGTTTTCGCACATTGGTATATATACATTTACAACAAATTTTACTCTGTAGAAATAAATCAGAGGCTCTCAAGAGCCTGTATCGTTCACCTGGTTATAAAGAGAACCAATTGGTCCTATGTAAAAACTATGTCAGTGGTAGTCATCTTGGAATTTCGATCAACATAAAAAACACAAAGTTTGTAAAGGACCTTCCAATGATTGATGCACAGTTTAGGTTCAATCAGTGCAATAGCTTCAGAGAAGAACATATTTCTCTATTTTCCCCATATGGTCCTGTGTTAATACTATGACCTGTGGTGGCAGCCAGCTTGAATTTCGGATTGGCATAAAAAACCCAAACTTTTTAGATAACCATCAAATGATTATTCCTGGGCAGTTGGGTTTCAATTGTCCATGTGCTTTAAGAGAAGAAGCGTTTTGAAATATTTTTTCTATAGGGTCCAAAGTTAAACTTAGTCCTGCCGTAGCCGCCATTTTGAATTTCATATCAGAACAAAAACCCTAAAGTTTGTAGAGGACCATCCATTGAATATTCATGTACAGTTTGGCTTATCATATTTGAAGTTTTTGAGAAGAAGGCATTTGAACATTTTCCCATAGGCAGGGTCCAATGTTAATCTATGTACTGCAGTGGTGGCCATCTTGGATTTCCGATCGGCATAAAAAACTTAAATTTTGTAGAGGACCTTCCAATGATCATTCTTGGGCAGTTTGGTTTCAATTGTCAAAGTGGTTTCAGAGAAGAAGTGTTTTGAAACATTTTTCCCATAGGGTCCAATGTTAAACTAAGTCCTGTGGTAGCCGCCATTTTGGTTTAAACATATTTTATTGATGAATTATATATTACATTTTTTTCCACAATACCAGGGATGCAAATTAACTATTTTTTCCCAGTAGCCAGCTGGGCTACTGACTTCTAATTTCTAGGGGCCCAGCTAAATTTTTAAGGGCCCAGTTTTATTTTTCAGTCGATGAAAAAGGAAAATCAAAACATTCAGACCTGATATACAGGCTTTTTAAATACTTGTAGCAGTATGCATTTTTATCTTCAGTCTGTCTTCCTCTTTTGTGGAGGTTTTATGCCACTGATAAACTCCCACATTTTCTAAACAGGAATTAACTACCTACATGTACTTATAATCTAAACTCTTAAAGGGGAATGGGTATGCAAAAAAGGTTTCCAGAGATGTTGAATTAATTTGTGTGATAGATCCAGCAATAATTAAATTTAATCAGGTCTTGCCCTGATCTGACCTAAAAAAAATCCTAATTTTGTTAGGAATGCATTTTTTGTGATGTCAAACTTGTCTATAATGACGTTTGATGGCAATTTAGTAAGCAGTCTTTATGTGACTGTCGGTTGGCATACATATATAATGCACAGTATAGGTATCCAATTTATGTAATGAATACAGTATATGTAAATATCTGTGTTTACTTATTCCTTTTACTGTATGCTGTATATTATTATATGTGTGCAGATATTGTATTTTAATATATTGGTTTTTTTTATTTGTAAACAAGTAAAATGTAGCAGATAATTTTTATTTCATAGGTTTATAAATTTGAAATATATTCTATAGTAAGGTATAAAATTAACTGTATAAAAGTATCCAATACACATTTATTCTTTTGGAAATTTTTAGGATATCAATTCAAATTGAAAATAAACTAAAATGTACATTTGCAATAGACAAGTTATTCACCTTAGTTTGGATTACAAGTATCAATCAATTTTCATGTAAATACATTGTACATTTTTCAATTAAATGCTTTTCTGTATAGTTATCTAAAAAGATAGCAGATATGGCCAACAATCCGTATCTCACTGTCCGATCCCGTTCCGAATATTTTACATCAATGTCAACATCCGGTTTACCTACATTTTTTTAATTTCAGTTAAGAACATGAATCTGTTGTCATCTTCAATATATAAGCATCTCAAAACAAATTTAATTAAATACAAACAATCTTTGATACCTTTGGAGTGTGGAAGTCAACTTATTTCTGTGCTCAGTAATGTATTTAAGTTTTAAGGCTTCACGTATTGCAGGTGCCCGTTCCTACTAAAATGACGTTTACAATACCATAGGACGACGTTCTGATTAAAAAAAATAGGAATGTGCCGGTCTGACAGAATAAATAAACAAATTTCAAGTCTGTCTGACATTTTATTAAAACTGAAAACAGAATTTAATGCCGTTCTAAAATTCTGTTGGCAGTGGAAACTTGGAGTGATGAATACATTTTAATAGCCAACTGGGCGACCGCAAAGTAATATTTGATCGCCCAGCTGAAATTTTACTCGCCGTGGGCGACCGTTAATTTGCATCCCTGAATACAATATAACATAGGATTCAGAAACAAGCGTAACGCTTATATTAATCCGTTTCCTAAAAAACACATGACAAATTGCAAATAGTCATTAAAACATACTCAATTCATTTAACATTGTTCCAATGAACATTCATGTACAGTTTGGCTTTAATCATATTTGCAGTTTCTGAGAAGAAGGCATTTGAACATTTTTCCATAGGGTCCAATGTTAATCTATGTCCTGCAGTGGTGGCCATCTTGGATTTCCGATCGGCATAAAAAAAAACAGAAAATTTGTAGAGGACCTTCCAATAATCATTCCTGGGCAGTTTGGTTTCAATTGTCCAAGTGGTTTCAGGGAAGAAGCGTTTTGAAACATTTTTTCCATAGGGTCCAATGTTAAACTAAGTCCTGCCGCAGCCGCCATTTTAAATTTCATATCGGAACAAAAAACCTAAAGTTTGTAGAGGACCATCCAATGAACATTCAAGTACAGTTTAGCTTTGATCATATTTGTAGTTTCTGAGAAGAAGGCATTTGAACATTTTCCCATAGGGCACAATGTTAATCTATGTCCTGCGGTGGCAGCCATCTTGGATTTCCGGTCGGCATAAAATACAGAAACTTGGTAAAGGACATTCCAATGATCATTCACTTACAGTTTGGGTTCAGTCAGTTAATTACTTTCAGAGAAGAAGATCTTTGAAATTTCAGCCAATCAGAGCATATTATTGGCCCTGGCAGCCATGTTGAATATCCGACTGGAGCGAAAAACAGATACTTTGTAGAGTACCATCCAAGGAACATTCCTGCTAAGTTTGGTTCCAATTGGCCCTGTGGTATCGGAGAAGAAGCTTGAAATATGAAAAGTTTACAGACGACGGACGCCAAGTGATGGCAATAGTTCACATGGACCTTTGGTCCAGGTGAACTAATAAGATAATGACAAGAATGTCAAGATGTTAATCATCAAACATCTGGTTAAAGAAATCTGCACCCAAATTTTACCATATGGCTAAAAGATTGATTACCAGATGTTTGATGATAGTAATCTTAACAGCTTGTCATTAAAAATTCAAGAGAAAGAATGTCTGTCTCTATTAGAAATAACAACATAGAAATCTAATGTAGTAAGCACGAAGTGTATCTGGAATACCCATCATCAGGTACACTCAAAATCAAAAGATTGGAAAGACAAATAATATATAAAGTTTTGGGAGCAATAAAACCAAAGGGCCTAAACACGATAGTCAAACTCAACTATCTATGCCTGAAAATCTATCTAAAAAATTGACAGATTTTAATCACTTAGGGTAAAAAAAATATGTCCCCAGTCACTGGTCACTCCAAAAAGAAACTTTTATCTAACTGACACTATTACATTACCCCAACCTTTATGTAGAAAAGACTTTTGCATACACCTACAGTACATGTAGAAGATTAACATCTTAATATTCTCACAAAATGCACAGAATGGCTGATCTTGAAGATAACACAGTCTGTCTTGGGAGAGAGGTTGAGGAGATGAAAACCAAAAATTGATTCCATACACCTCTCTATTTCTTTTGTCATGTTTGTAGCTGGACTGATACCAATGACAATATACATTAAAAAAAATGTTCAACTGTTAAATTACCATTTCAACCATGATGGGAGATCGTTTATGTAAAAGTGCATCTCTTCCAAAGACTTCATTTATCTTGTTACACACAAATCTTTTGCAGAGAACAAAGCAAAAATAAAAGTTTGACCAAACTTTATTAACAGTGTTTCTACATACCTGTCACAATTTGGTGGCTGGTCTTGTTTCTTCTTAAGTTCATCAAGTTGTACTATAATAAAACAGAGAAAAAAACAATGAAATTGTGTCATTTCATTGAAAATGAATTGTTACATGTAAAACAGTAATATTAAATTGTGACAACACTATAACCAAACACAACAATAGGTAGCACTCTCTGGTAAACCTCAAGCTAAAAAAAATAGTGAGTGATTGTTGTTTAATGCCAACTTTGCAATTTTTCCGCTATTTTTTTATCATGGCAAGAACAAGTTAATTTTCAATGAGATGATGATGAGGTCCGCTTTGTACAAGACCAACATGCTTAGTTGGATTTTTATAGTGCTAGCTTACAGAAACAACAGTCCGTGGATAGACATGTCACTCCACTTGGTCACATTATCCTGATTCCAAGCCAACCAGCATTTGTTCTTTCTCCTTAAGTTCATGATGTGTGCTTAGTGGAGAAGCAACACATACAAATTTCATAGTCTTTGGTTTGACCTGATCCGAGGCTCGAACCTACGATCTACCGCACTCGAGACAAGCACACTAACCATTATGAAACCGATGCGGTTCCAAAAAAAAACTAGAACTGTGAGTGACCTCACTGAGTGATACTCCCCCGCTTGCAGTTTAGTAGGTGTTGCGCTTACAAGGTACATGCCCCCCCTCCTTTTCGTGAAAGTATAAGTTGAATTATCTCCCCTTTTAAATTTTGGACAGCAACCATATTCCTTCATGCACATTTGCAGGTAGTGTACTACAAGTGTGTAAAGTTTCATAAAAATCCAATAAGCCGTTTAGGAGGAGTTGCACTTACAAGGTACATGGACGGACGGACAGGGTGATTCCTATATACCCCCCCCCCCCC
>MJUT01052658.1:278140-293255 GCA_002080005.1 Gigantidas platifrons | reverse complement strand
TTTTTTTTTTTCAAAAGACTGATGTTGATCTTCCACAACATTTTTATTTTGATTAAAAGGAAGGGATTTGATTGTACATTGATCACGAATTGTGTGCATCATTTTGCGTTTTTTCTTTAGAAATTTGGTTGCTAGTGATATTTGTACATTTTATGTGGGTTTTCTGGTCGCAAATAGAGCAAGTTGATAGATTTACTACTTTTTATGACGCCCTTTGAACATTTACTACACGGATATTTTGGATTCCGTTTAGATGGATTTGGCCCTGGATGTGGATGGATATCACCACTTTGTAAGAGAAAGAATAGAAAAAGAGACCCGGTAGAGGTTTTGGAAAAAGTGTGCTGACAAGATTTGACAAAAATATTTTTCATTCGTGCATGACGAGTTCCATGATCAAAATGAACTTCGACTGTCAAAAATATTTTTATATCAAAGATTAAAACCTTTCCAAAATCACTTTTTTGGAAAGAATTTAAACCAGAAAAGTCAAAATAATGATGTCTACATATTAAATTTGTAGGGGGAATTGACAATTTGTAATAGTTGTTGATATAACCAGCAATAAAAACATAAAATGCGGAGACCAAAAACACACCTCGTCCACCCGTCATGCTGACCTTGACCTTGTATCAGACCAATACTTGGTGTATAGAATAACTATAAGTGGTATCAGACCAATACTTGGCTTAGAGAATAACTAGAACTAGTGCCAGACCAATACTTGTAGAGAATAACTATTACTGGTGTCAGACCAATGCTTGTTTAGAGAATAACTACAATTGGTATCAGACCAATACTTGGTATAGAGAATAGCTACAATTGGTATCAGACAAATACTTGGTGTAGAGAATAACTACAATTGGTATCAGACCAATACTTGGTGTAGCGAATAACTACAATTGGTATCAGACCAATACTTAGATTAGAAAATAACTATAATTAGTATCAGACCAATACTTGGTGTAGGGAATAACTATAGCTGATGTCAGACCAATACTTGGCTTAGAGAATAAATATAACTGCTGTCAGACCAATGCCTGTTTTAGAGAATGACTATAGCTAGTGTCAGACCAATACGTGTGTAGAGAATGTAACTATAGCTGATGTCAGACCAATACTTGGCTTAGAGAATAACTATAACTGGTGTCAGTAGGTACTTGGCCTACAGTTAATTGTGTGTGTTCACTTGCTATAAAGAAAACAAATGACATGACATAGTTATGAATTCTAAAAATCAATAAGATCATTTACTCATTTGCATACATTTTTATAATGCATCAAACTTTTTTTAAATTGTTTTCATCTTTTTAGTCAGTTAATTGATTATTTTCTTTTTAAAATTAACCTGCATGAAAAGGGGTGACTAATTCACTTTAACTTATGACAAAATAATGGATACTGCGAATCAAAAAGATCAAGTAAGTGTTGGTATAAAAGTGAAAAAGTTCTAGGCCTAAAGATCTTATTTATGATTCTCTACAGTCGGTACAGAATGACAGAAATCTGACCTCATTAATATCACCAGCTGATTGTGCTTTTGGACATTGTCATTATTAATTTACACTAAAATTTACCTCTTAGTATCATTTGTCTTTAACCAACAATGTGTACCTTTTTCCATTTTTTCGTGAATGTCAGCTAAATAAGTATCAAATTAACGATAAACGTGCGTGTATCAATCTCGCACTTGGCTCCATTCAAGAAAAGTATAGTAATAATCAATGAAATCACAAACTGAACATAAACATTCATAATTTTCATCTTATTTCAGAAATGTTTACAATATATTTACCTTTTCATACTGCAAGAGAATTAGCTTTGAATTTATGTTATTATCAAGTGAGTATGAATTAACGAACTGTACAAGGAGGGTGGAAAAGGGAAGTGTCAAGGGGGAGGGAGGAGGGAAGGGTCAAGGGGGTGGAAAAGGGAAGGGTAAGGGAAAGGGTCAAGAAATGTTGATATTGAGTATTCTTTTGTATTTAAAAATGTGTTTGACAAATTTATAGACAAGTTCTCTAGAGACGTTATGTATAAAATTATACATGAAATTCTACCAGTTAATATATTAATGTATAAATTTAATATTTCAAAAACTTATAAATGTGTATATTGTAATGAAGTGGAAACTTTAAGACATTTGTTTTTTGAATGTACTTTTAATTTACAACTGTTATCCTTAATTACAAATTGGATATTTGCTTTGTCAAATGGCAGAATTAGTTTAAATTTTAAAAATATTATATTTCAAGATATAAAATAAAAAGTGTAATTTTGATGATTATATCTATGTATTGTAAAACTGTTTGGTTAAATAGAAATGGTAGGAAATTTGAAAAGAAGAATGTTAATTCCAACACTTTATATTTAAATTTTTTATCTCAATTAAAATTGAGAATTTTAGCAGACTTTGAAAGAATACCAGTCATAAAATTTATTGAATATTGGTGTAGCAATGATTTATTTTGCAATGTTAAAGACAATATATTAAATGTTACATTCTATTGAAATACAAAATACGTATATCATTATGTAAAAAATATTGTTAATCTGTTAATTTATCTGTGATATTGCTGGTACTTATGTAGCATTTTATTATGTAAATATGTGAATTTTATCTGAATAAAGTGTTTGAAATATAAAAAAAAAATAAAAAAAAATAAAAAAAAAAATTAAAAAAAATGCAATTCCAGTTCCTCATAGATGTTATGGGACCAATGCATTGGTCCTTATAGCACTATGTGTATATCTGGTCCCCTGAATAAGGGAAGATCCCTGTAATGGGGATTAAGGGAGGAAAAGGGGTAAGGGTTAAGGGTAATGGGAAAAGGGGGGAGCGTTAATGGTAGTGGGAAAAGGGGGAGAGGGTTAAAGGTAGTGGGAAAAGGGGGTAGGGTTAAGGGTAGTGGGAAAAGGGGGGAAGGGTAATGGGAAAAGGGGGAAGGGTAATGGGAAAAGGGGAAAGGTAGCGGGATAGGGGGAAGGATTAAGGGTAGTGGGGAAAGGGGGAAGGGTTAAGGGTAGTGGGAAAAGGGGGAAGGGTTAAGGGTAGTGAGGATAGGGTTTAAGGGTAGTGGAGAAGGGTTAAGGGTAGTGAGGAGAGGGTTTACGGGTAGTGGAGAAGGGTTAAGGGTAGAGGAGGAAGAGGAAGGGTTAAGGGTAGTGTGAAGGGTTAAGTGTAGTGGGAAAGGTTGAGGGTAGTAGGAAGAGTTAAGGTAGTAGGAAGAGGAAGGGTGGAGGGAAAAGTGGATGGGGAAAGTTAAGGATGGGATAACGGTGGGAAAGTTAAGTTATCTGGACACGCTTGAAACCTGTGTCATACACTGAACAGATGTAAGGTAGCTTATTGTCATGAAAAACGTCATGACTCCTATCCCATGGAATGAAGGAATGGGACGTAAATAATTTTCATGGGCAAACTTCTGATGTTTATTCTTATGTTTGAATGGTGCTAGGTAGTTTTTTCCATGGATAACACTTTGAAACCTGTGTCATACATTGAACAGATGTAAGGTAGCTTATTTTCATGGAACACTTCATGACTCCTATTCCATACAATGAAGACAGGTCGGGTAGCTAATGTTCATGGACCATGCAATGAAAGAATGCGAGGTGACTAATGTTCATGGGGAAGCTTCTGGTGCTTATGCCTATGTTTGAATGGTGCAAGGCAGTTTATACTCATGGATAACACCTTGAAACCTGTGTAATACATTGAACAGATGTAAAGTATGTTATTTTCAAGGAAAGCGTCATGACTCCTATCCCATGCAACGAAGGAATGCGAGGTAGCTAATTTTCATGGGCAAACTTCTGATGCTTATGTATATGTTCGAATGGTGCAAAGTAGTTTATTGTCATGGATAACACTTTGAAACCTGTGTCTAACATTGAACAGATGTAAGGTAGTATATTTTCATGGAAAAATCCATGACTATTATTCCATGCAATGAAGAAATGTCGAGTAGCTAATTTTCATGGACAAGTTTCAGATGCTTATGCTTATGCTTGAACGGTGCAAGGTAGTTTATTTCCATGGATAACACCTGGTCATACATTGAACATGCAGATGTAAAGTAGCTTATTTTTTTATGGAAAACGTCATGACACCTATCCCATGCAACAAAGGAATGCGAGGTAGCTAGTTTTCATGGGCAAGTTTCTGATGCTTATGCTTATGTTTGAATGGTGCAAGGTAGTTTATTTTCATGGATAACACTTTGACACCTGTGTCATACATTGAACAGATGTAAGGTAGCTTATTTTCATGGAAAACGTCATGACTCCTATCCCATGCAACGAAGAAAGGTTAGGTAGCTAATTTTCAGGGACCATGAAATGAAAGAATGAGAAGTAGCTAATTTTCATAGAAAAACTTCAGATGCTTATGTTTGAATGGTGCAAGGTAGTTTATTTGCATGGATAATACTTTGAAACCTGTGCCATACTTTGAACAGATGCAAAGGAGCTAATAACGTCTTGACTCCTATCCCATGCAATGAAGAGAGGTCAGATAGCTAATTTTCATGGACCATGAAATGAAAGAATGCGAGGTAGCTAATTTTCATAGACAAACTTCTGATGTTTATGCTTATGTTTGAAAGGTTCAAGGTAGTTTATTGTCATGGATAACACTTTGAAACCTGTGTCATACATTGAACAGATGTAAGGTAGCTTATTTTCATGGAAAACGTCATGACTCCTATCCCATGCAACGAAGGAGTGCGAGGTAGCAAATTTTCATGGACTCTGATGCTTATTTTGCTGTTTGAATGGTGCAAGGTAGCTTATTTTCATGAAAAACGTCATGACTCCTATCCCATACAATGAAGAAAGGTTAGGTAGCTACTTTTCATGGACCATGAAATGAAAGAATGCGAGGTAGCTCGGCAAACCTCAGATGCTTATGCTTATGTTTGAACGGTGTAAGGTAGTTTATTTTCATGGACAACACTTTGAAACCTATTCCATACACTGGACGGATGTAAGGTAGCTTATATTCATGGAAAACTTCATGACTTCTATCCCATGCAATGAAGGAATTATGCTGATTACGATTCAACTCTAGTCTTTACCTTTATTATTTTACGCCATGTGCCAATATTAATTTTATAGTCTTTGGTTTGATCAGATCGTTGATCGAAACAACGATCTAACGCACATTATGCGAGTATTCACCACAGGAGTGTTATTGCTTGTTATAACTAAACGTCTTATTTCTTTGGAATAGATATACACATTTTTGTATAGATTATCTATATACAAAGCAGAAAATGCATTATGTACAGATAAATAATATTATGATTGATATATAGAAACTTGTTCATGTCATATTAATATTTTTTTCTAATACAAATGTTGCCTGAGGGCAAGTGTGGACACAGAAATGTGCTGTCCAAAAGGCAAGTGTGGGTGTCAATATTTCATATTAATAACTTAAAAAAAACAAAATTCAAGGACACAGGGGTCCTGGATTTTTTCTAATAGAAAAATAATCCTGGATTATTATTTTTGTTTAAAGTTCGGTCCTTTGTTTTTATTTCAATTTTTCATCATAGCCCCCCCCCCCCCCAAAGGGATATAAAATTGTATGATTAATAATAAATTAATAAATAATGAATTCAGATTTTCTATTTAAAATAAATCTCATTTACAAAACCACTGATATTTGTTCAATTTTTAACGCTGATTTAAGCTTTAGTCGCAACAAATTTATATTTTTCTCTTTAAACTGTCGAAACATAACATTTATTTAACTGTAAAATTCACCCCCTTTTTCCCTTTTTTCTTGTTTAAATCAATGATCAACAATATTCCAGAATCAAACAAATGAATAAATATAACATAGCATCTTTCCTTTACATTGTCAAGATTCTATAGTTATAAACTATTGACCTGAGTAACCTTGCTAAACCATGCGGATTCAGTGTGTTTTAAATCGGTCATCCAATCAGGACGCTCATTATTGTCCAAGATAAAAATACATCGCTAAAATTACCTGTGGGTATTTCTCCTTCCAACGCGTAAATTTACATAGGAATCGGAGATATTTCGTCATAAAACATCACGCATGGTTTTGTCTATTATATTTCTTGAAGACAAACATAAAATTTTATTGCATTTATCAATATTTTATGAGTACCAACTGTTTTTTCAACACCGTATCTGTTCACGTGACTACACATGCTACTCACAGTGACCCGTGAGCCACATTAGCACGACTGAGCAGTCTTTTGTATATATGGTATATAATCATTGGACTTCGTCCCAAGTTAGGTAACACCTATTATCATATTAATGTGTGAATTTATTTTTCTGGTTGTATAATAAATCCTTTTTTGTAGATCATTTAATGCAGAACCTGACCTACCAATTATTTTTGATATCCTACATTTTTGTCGGAACTAACTTTTGTGACGTCATAGGTTAGGAATGTGGGGAAACCCCAGTGACGTCTTTGTAAACATTGCGGAATCTCCGTCAGGAAAATCTCAACGTACTCGAGATTTATCTGACTAATTTTAAATATTTATTTAAAATACCCACTTGTAAAAAATCAAAATGAATTAAAAAAAAATTCAATTACAATTTTAAAAATATATCCATATGTACGGATATTAAAACATCGTCTCCTTGCCTGAAAACAAGTGAATAAACTAGCCTTTCACGACTTCAAAACAGTCCTTGGGCTTTGCACAATTTCTAAGACATTCTTTTCACATTGCTGGGAACTGCACCGTTCAATACATAAACAATAATTCGGAGACCAACTGTAAATCGCCACCAAAGAAACGCAAGGCAATGATTGTTTACTCTGATAGTGACAGCGATCATGAATGAATGACGTGACGTAACAATACTTGTGTGACGTAAACTTAGGGGCGTCCGAAACAAGAAGGTCTAGCGATTGTCAATTTTTAAAATAAATTATTCGTTTCATGTAAAGAAGCTGTACGGATTCCTATTTTTATTGTTGTTATTTTTGAACTGTAGTTATTTTTTATTCTAATTAATAAGCTATTTCCGGTTATTCGCTCCGATTGTCCATTCTATGCTGAAACTTAAAAACCACTTCCGGTTGGTATTGTTAGAATATTGATTCATCTCCTTACACACATGTTGCTGATTAGCTCGCATCTTGCGATGCTCGCTATAAATGTTTCAGGAATTAAAATTCTTCTAGCTTTATTTGTCATCCCGTTTTATTTTTGACTACACTTGTTACTTTTATACTCCAAGGCCGTAACTAGGGTCTCATTTCTAGTGAGGCAAGGAGCCTGGAGACCGCCCAGGTCCCCAGCTGGTCCAAGGCTTTGACCTGGGAGTGTGTCTAGGGGGCAAAGCCCCCATAAAACTCCGGCTTTATTACAAATTGCAAGGGTTTTGGCTATGCAAATTATCTTAAACATGTAACTAAAGTGGTTGTTTTAGTAGTCCAAATTACCATCCAACTGACATATATGAAGACGGAAGTCATGTAGTGGTTATGTGTTCAATGAAAAAAGCAAATCGAAATAAATTCAACACTATAGTGCGACAATGTGCAATACATTTATGTATGATTTGAAGATATGAATTGTCATTCAAACTGCAGTGTTCAAATTTTCATGTGTCCCGTTTCGTCAAATCGTCTTAGAATGTTTTCTTTGCTCACATTCATATCTCCGTGAACACGGAGCATGACCAAACCACACAACCTTTCTTCGCCCACTGTAGCTCTTCCCACGTTTTGAGTCTACAAAGAGATGAGAATGATCATTCACAGCAAACACTAGTTACGGGGAGTGTCAACAAAATTATGAAGATACGCCTAATATTGGGTAAAAGTCTTCATGCGTGTAACTCAGAGATTGCTGGAGAGAAATATGGATATTTTCAAACCCATCATGGAATTTCATTTTCCATCAGGCTATTTCTGGTCTCCAGGTAGCTAAATCAGGCAAATATGCCCGAGAGACAGTCAACAACTCATTTACCAAGTCATCGAACTTGCTGGGTATCAGATACTGACCTAACATCATTTGCCACCGATCACCAGGAAATCTGCCCCCGAGTTCATTGTTAGCGTGTTTAAAAAAAGTAAAGTATATTGTTGTTCGGCAGAATTGACATTTGGGTTATCTCTGTGAGACTGTCTACCTACCCTTCTCTTTGGTTGCAATACAACTTCCATTGTGTCTGCAATAATTTGTGCTCTCTCGAAAAGTTCTGAAAATTTCTCATCTGTTCTAAGTTCTTTTAACGTATTGAGGGTATTTGGTGCTTCGTCAAATGCAATAACCCTATCGCAATTTGTCTTTTGAAAGAAAAGTGTTAAGGGTATCAAAAATGACAGAACATAGTGGGCTACCACGAGTGTAATTATGAACTCGGGATACTCTACCATTCTCCTGTGACCACCAGCTTTTGATTTGCCATCACCGCTACCTTTACCTTCAATTTTTATGCTGAAGCTTTCACAGAGAATCAACACGTGTTTCACTGAGCGGTTGCAAAATGTTCGTATTTGCTGCCATAGCTGCCCACTTTCATCTTCCTCCTCTGCAGCTTCCAAATTTATGCTGAAAAAGATCCGAATCCTTCCCCGTTTCATCCTTAAGAATATTATTTTTCTGTTGGCCGAGGCGCAGACAAACCAGGTTAAATGAACCATGTTGTCTAATATTATGTTCCAGATTGGGTTCAAAGACTTACAGCTATGTGTCACAACTAAGTTTAGATTGTGTGACCGACAGTGGACGTATAAAGCATTTGGACACATTTCTCGTATTCTTGTTTGTACCCCTGAACATGACCGCTCATGCCCCGTCGTAGCCTTGACCACAGGGACTTGCTCCCGGTGAATAAAAAGATCGACTATCCACATATATACACTAGCCAAGGGAGATACAAATGTCGTCGGTAGCCACGATTTCATGCACGATAACTCCAGTTGCAAAACCGCGTTAATTTTTTGGCGAAACTTTTAAAGCGGGATTTTGAATGTGAATGAACTGGAGTTATCGTGCATGAAAGAAAAATCCCGAGTAAGCCCGAACGTAAGTTCAAGGTCGCCATTTTCGTTTTGGGAGCAGACGGATGTAGTAAAAGATGATTTGGAGTGAACGAAGCTATTTTTTTTAAATCAAGTAGGGTTTAATCAAGGTAACCGCTGTTGTAATTCTTAGATAAACATCTTGTTAAACGAATTAAGGAGGACTAGCGATGAGATGAATGGTATTAATGGAAATAAAATGAGTTGAAGCGTGGCTACCGACGACATTTGTATCTCCCTTGTCTAGTGTATATATGTGGATAGTCGATCTTTTTATTCACCGGGAGCAAGTCCCTCTGCCTTGACCTCGTAATATTGTAATGTCAAGTCCCCACTGTCTCATGCAAGCTAATCGAGTCAGCGATGTAAAATATCCCCATCACTAACGTATTTTCTACAAACCGGGCGCAAAAAGATAGCTGTTCTTTAATACTTACATCGGTGGTTTCATCTGCACGAATGACGTACAATAACATACGGAATAGGTTGACTATTATACGATTGGAACAACTTGATATTACTTAGGCAAAATCAACATTTAAACGGATAAACAAGACACCTCTGTAAACCATTTACTATAATAAAAAAAAATGTACTCACACTTGCCTCAATGGTAGTAACTTGTACACACACATCTTCGCTAGCCAAGGGTTACGATCCGCTCCTCTCCTCTCCACCCACAGGGCCTTGTCACTATCCACGTAAATATACGATCAATGTATAAACATAAACAAGGGCGGACATCTTTTTTACCCCCGCTCGCTTCAAGTCGTGTTTGTTTTTTAAATTCCTTCTTATATATTCAAAACCCTGTTTGGTTCAACTCACAAGACCTTATTCTTTTCAAAAAATATCATAACCTCCCCTCGACTACCTCTTGTGAAGACGCAGTGGTCGTTTTTGTCAGGAATACGCCCGTGGACCCAACACCACAGTCACAAAGTGAAAGTGGCAGCGCCACCTATAAAAAAAAGGAAGTTCGGAACTCTCGGGGTTTTACGATTCGATATTTGGTTTTCTCGCTAGTTATCCTGTTTCTAAGTATAAGGAACCGGGGGAAATACCAGACGAAATAATAAATTTAAGAAGATGGACAGTATTCAAGAAAAAGCCTTGAAAATGGCCTTAAGTGGGCACAATTTATTAATAACTGGATATCCTGGAACTGGTAAATCTTTCACGGTGGTCCATATTGCAGAACAATTGCAAAAACAAGCCAGAAATGTTGTTTTAACAGCAACAACTGGAAAGGCTGCCCAAGCTTTGCAAGACAAATTGCCCAAATGTGTAAACAAAGTTGTAACCACTATTCACAAATGTTTAGGGTTAAAGGATGGCAGGTATACAAATGATGAATTGGTTGAACTCTTGTCCTCAGAAGAATCACATGAAAAATTGAAAAGAAATATCTGTGCAATGGACTGCTTAATTATTGATGAAATTTCCATGTTCAGCCTTAAAATGATTGAACAAGTTCAACATGTTCTTTGCAAAATTAACATTTGTGAATAGTGGTTACTACTTTGTTTACACATTTGGGCAATTTGTCTTGCAAAGCTTTGGCAGCCTTTCCAGTTGTTGCTGTTAAAACAACATTTCTGGCTTGTTTTTGCAATTGTTCTGCAATATGGACCACCGTGAAAGATTTACCAGTTCCAGGATATCCAGTTATTAATAAATTGTGCCCACTTAAGGCCATTTTCAAGGCTTTTTCTTGAATACTGTCCATCTTCTTAAATTTATTATTTCGTCTGGTATTTCCCCCGGTTCCTTATACTTAGAAACAGGATAACTAGCGAGAAAACCAAATATCGAATCGTAAAACCCCGAGAGTTCCGAACTTCCTTTTCTTTATAGGTGGCGCTGCCACTTTCACTTTGTGACTGTGGTGTTGGGTCCACGGGCGTATTCCTGACAAAAACGACCGCTGCGTCTTCACAAGAGGTAGTCGAGGGGAGATTATGATATTTTTTGAAAAGAATAAGGTCTTGTGAGTTGAACCAAACAGGGTTTTGAATATATTAGAAGGAATTTCAAAAACAAACACGACTTGAAGCGAGCGGGGGTAAAAAAGATGTCCGCCCTTGTTTATGTTTATACATTGATCGTATATTTACGTGGATAGTGACAAGGCCCTGTGCTCCACCCTTGGCAGATTAAGTCAGAATTTTGTAATTCCCGTGTATCGCCCTCTAGCGGATTTTAAAGTTCAGCCCACTTGCATTACATCATTATCAACCAATGAGAACGGTTGTACTATTACATGTTCGAAGGGATGTAGCCTAAGACTTCAGTTAATTGATTTTCATTTTTCATTCTTGCACATTTTGTTGTGGATTTAAAAAAAAATGTTTCTATCAAGTTTTATTTATTTTGTTATCAACGTTTTATTCCTTCAGCCTTTCTTTATGTTCAATTTATTATTTACAATATTGGTTTATTTCACATGCGAAATAACTCCTACATATCGTCATTCATTATTTTTCATGTGACCTTTTTCAGATGGGAATAAACATTACCCCCAGTTTCCAGATATTTTAAATTGTTTGCTTTGGATTTCCTACATTAGCTACAATCGAACTCCGGGTCCTTTTCCTCTCTTGTATTCTGTATGGAAAAAAAAAATAATATTCCCTTCATTTCGTGAGTAAATTAATTACTCAGAGATGTGCAGTAGTTATGACAGAAACGATACTGTTTCACTTTCCTTTTTTTTCGAAAAGGTAAAAAGGGGAAGAAGTTCCAAGTTTTAAACGCTTGTCGCTGGTTAGACAGTTTTGCGTGTGGTGAAAAACACAATGATAAAGAGACCAATAAAAACATTAAGACACAAACTTGACTATAATAGCTGACTATGTTGTATCCTCCTTTAGAAGAATTGTATTCCACAACAGATTGAGAAACTAGGTCTCATTTTTATACAAGGGGATCCACAGGGATCTGACATTGTAGAGCTATTTTTGAATGAGAGGAAGAGCGACAACTGAGAACATTTTGCTGCTGAGCAATTTTGTATCTTTGCGCGTATATGTTCAACCTATAGAATGAGTCACATTTAACATGAGAGCGCGGAAAAGACATTTAAAGTGAAACTGACCTTTGTTAAAACCTTTCTTTTTGTTCAGCTGCCTGTAAAATTGTAAGAAATTAAAATACAACGGTTGTCCATTTTAGTTCCTTTTTATATTTTCTCTGGAAGTCTAAGATCCATTACCCAAAGAATGCAAAGTCGAAAGGCGGAGAAAATAAGTTTGGCTTGGTCTTCTGACACCCTCGTGACCGACTGCTTCCGACCACCAGTTTAGGCAATCAATGAATAGGGCATTCAGGACAAGTACGATGTATCAAGTGGTGTATTATAGACAAGCAATCTTCATAATGAACAATACAATGTGGTTAGTTTACCAATAGAGTTGTGGCGCCTATCGTATGATAGCATATTTCAACAATCTAGCCCAGTGTAGTGTCTATTTCTCCTAGTGAGCACATTGATGAGTAATAAAAAATTGTTTTGTGTGTTAAAACAATTCTATGTTTGGTGACTTAAGTTGATCGTATATACCCTATGGGTGTGGTCGTGATCGTATGGTAGTTGATTTACAACTACTGATGCAATCAGTGCCTATCACCACTAACGTTGTGAGTTCGAACCCAGTTCAGGTGATACAACATAATGTGATAAAGTTTGTCAGTGACTTGCGACATGTCAGTGGTTTTCTCCGGGTACTCCGGTTTCCGCCACCAATAAAACTAACCGCCACGGAATAACTGATATATTGTTGAAAGTGGCATTATACACCATAAACCAACCATCTATCATATGAAACCTGAAATAAAACATACCTAAGGTACATGGAAATTGAATATGAGGATCGATTAAGTACGAAACTTTATAACAAAAGAGACGATATCAATTTTCTCATTGTGAACTTTCCATGGATCGATGTGTAGCATCATTCCAGCAGCACCTGCATATGGAGAATATATCTGATTCTCTCAATAGATACGATAGTTCAGAGCTTGTGATTCCTATCACGATTTCATTGATAAATGTTTGCTGCTAACAAGGAAGCTTCCACAATAAGGGTTTCTTGTGGATAAATTAAAGTCATCACTTCGAAAGTTTTATGATCGCCATCATGACTTGGATGACCGCTGTGTTTAAGATGACCACGGATATGTCTTATTTGTCTTAGTCGCAATTCCGTCCAATTTTCATTCATAAATGATCATCAGTATGGGTTCCACTTAACCATTCCGGAGCACATGAGTTCACCCCCAGTTTTCAGTGGGGTTTGTGTTTCTCAATCTGTAGATTTTTGGGGCTTCTTATTGCCCCATTGGTACATCCACGCTTTCCTTATTTCGAATATCGTTACGTACAAAAATGTATTACCGATCATTTCTCACATTTGTTTGTCCAGTGGAAACTAAAAACGACTTTAATCAAACTTATTTTGCAAAGAGGTAATGCATTAAAATGCGTTTTTGGTTTCTTTAATAGAGTTGCATTTCAATATTGGCGCCTATGCAGTAATTCCCAATTCTTTTATTTCGGTAATGTTGGATTATTGTTTGAACTAGACAGTTAATGTAATATTTGTAAAATACGACTAGCATGTGTTATATAGTGAACATAATGGTAAGTGTTTGGCTTTGTTTGAACGTAATTTGTTGAATTGAGAAAATTCTCAAGGAAGAATATAAAACAAGTCCTACTTACCTTGTAATGGAGTATATTATTTAATGTCAAATCAATGCAAATGGTAAGAAATGAGCATATAAAAAAATGAGTACCATAATAAGGAAAATTGCTTAATGTAACAAAGAGTATTCATTGCAACTTTGACAGCTTCTGAAAACATTTCATCATTTTAAAATATGATGATTGATAATATCATACAAAATTCTTTAACAAAACAGACAAAAGCTGCAATTTCTATAGTCTGGTAAAAAATGTACTTTCCCCAATGTCTACCATTATTCTGACAATTATCCGTGTGTTTAGATTGATACTACCGTAATATTATTTTTGATACAATCATTTCCAGGAAACGTTTTTTTTTGGCATTGACTATTAACAGTATAAAACCATACGCTATACGACTTTAAATCTTGCAGCAAGTCGATTAATGAATGCCCTATAATTTAATTTGAATATCTTACTTCATCTGAGATCTTACAATAAATGGATTACTATATCTCTGGTGATCTTACAGTAACTCTATTAGCATTCCTCTGGTGATATTCTGTATCCCATTAACAGAAATGTAGGTAACCTTTGTGTTACTTTTTGTGTCCTGATGTATTAAATATTACTCTGATGTCAGTAATAATCACGATAAATCAACATTACGATGCTGCAGTATTTTGTATCTCAGACCGATACATCTGAATAACGTGTTGTGTTTTCTATAGTATAACTGAGAAATGGCATAATACAAATGGATGCTTACGGACTGAAATATAGGAACGAGATGTGATGTTTTCTATTGTATAACAAAAGACAGAGGAACCTCAGCTGATTTTGAATATTCTGGTTAGACCCTTTGGTTTACTTGCACAGCTGATTTTGACTATTCTGGTTAGACCCTTTGGTTTACTTGCTCAGCTGATTTTGACTGTTTTGGTTAGACCCTGTGGTTTAATTGCTCAGCTGATTTTCACTATTCTGGTTAGATGCTGTGGTTTACTTGCTCAGCTGATTTTGACTATTCTGGTTAGACCCTTTGGTTTACTTGCTCATCTGATTTTGACTAGTTTGGTTATACCCTGTGGTTTACTTGCTCAGCTGATTTTGACTATTCTGGTTAGACCCTTTGGTTTACTTGCTCAGCTGATTTTGACTAGTTTGGTTATACCCTGTGGTTTACTTGCTCAGCTGATTTTGACTATTCTGGTTAGACTCTGTGGTTTACTTGCTCATCTGATTTTGACTATTTTGGTTAGACCCTGTGGTTTACTTGCTCAGCTGATTTTGACTATTCTGGTTAGACCCTGTGGTTTACTTGCTCATCTGATTTTGACTATTCTGGTTAGAATCTTTGGTGTACTTGCTAAGCTGATTTTGACCATTCT
>MJUT01052658.1:235040-257301 GCA_002080005.1 Gigantidas platifrons | reverse complement strand
ATCTGTAAATCTAAGATACCAAAGGGGTAATCAGAATCTGTAAATCTAAGATACCAAAGGGGTAATCAGAATCTGTAAATCTAAGATACCAAAGGGGTAATCAGAATCTGTAAATCTAAGATACCAAAGGGGTAATCAGAATCTGTAAATATAAGATACCAAAGGGGTAATCAGAATCTGTAAATCGAAGAGGAACAGACAACACAAAGCCAACAATAAAACCCAACTATTTGTATGTTTGCTATATTGAATATGACATACAATGACTAATGATTGTGTTGACTGTGTTTGCTTTTAGTAGAATAGTATGTTTGTAGATAAGGCAAACTAATTTCTTTGTTTCTAATTCCTTTGATTAATATTAGAGAAAACTAAAAGGCCAATCCAGAGAAACTGCCAACATTGGGTACACGAGACACAGGACAAAGACACATACAAAAAAAAAGAACACAAAAAACAACAACAAAAACCCACACAACATAGAAAACTAAATCGAAGAGCAACACAGATTCCCCTAACCCTAGGGAGAATCCAGGTGCTCTCGAAGGATAAGCAGTTCCAGTCTCTTATAAGACATTTACGAGTATATAAATGTGGTACGTCGAACTGTCATTCAAACTGTGGTATCAAGGTTGAAAGTCATAACCTTTGGTTTTTTGTCCTGGTTGAATTTATATTTGTTTTGTATTTGTTCATTTCAGTCAGTCATTGGACAAATATGACAATACTTAGTTTATAATTCCAACTAGACCGTTCGACCTCGATTTAATTCATTAACAGGAAATTCAGCAGATAAGACAGTTTATTTTGATGTCATTATGTTATTCAATTGATATAATGCGTGCCGTCGAATGTTTTAAAAATGAGATTTAAAAATTATATGTAGGTTGCGTCGTTATAAATGTAGCATAAAATAAATAAAGATGAAACCAAATAAACACCCACATGTATGATAAGGTAAACATCGTGAAAATCTTTATATATAAATATACGGTTCCAATACTACAAATATACATCCGCAGTCTTTGACATCTAGGACGTCTGATTGGTTTAAATTACAAAACATGCCAGTCACAAAATTCATTACCGTAATATAATTACAAAAATAGTATCAAATTTCTGAGAAGCTTAAATTTACAATCAATAACAACGGAATATTTTAGTATCGTAATAAATATATACAGACAATCAGTAAACATTAAGGTCTTAGCTGTCTGCACAGTATGTTTCTGTGTTGTACTGACAGGAGAAGAGGAGAAAATCCACAGGAAGATATATAGACTCTTTAATCAACATGACAAGTGTTTAATAAATGTAATAAAAGAGATACAATTAAAAACGCAAATAGCTTTTATCGACAGAGCAAATTCAGAATAAATGTAATAATAAATATGCTTAAGCTTTACCGACAGAAAGAAGAATGATTGTAACAGAAAAACACAAAATATTATATCGACATGGTAACGGACAATTTATTTTGATAGAAACCAATATGTTAACGACAGGAATAAATCAAATAGAAAAAAGGTCTCACATAATTTATAGACAATACAACAGAATACTAATTTTAATAGAAAGATGTTGGTTGGTGTTATGGTGTTTGACGTGACTTTCAACAATATTTCAGTTTTATCGTGGCGGTCAGTTTTATTATTGGAGGAAACCGGAGTACACGGAGAAAAACACCGACCTGTCGCAAGTCACTGACAAACGTTATCACATAATGTTGTATCGAGTATAACTCTCCATGAACGGGGTTCGAACTCACAATTTTAGTGATGATAGGCACTGATTGCACAGTTAGTTGTTGTAAATCCAACTACCATACGATTACGACCACGAAGACCCCTGTAATAGAAATATACCAATACAGCATATTTTATAGATTGCACAACGGAAGAGTAATTGTAATAGACACACATCTTAAAATTAATGGTAATAGAAAAAAATACCAAATATGTTATCGACAGGACAATGGAAGACTTACTGTAATACAAAATGATACCTATGCAAAATCTTGTATCGACAGGACAACGGAAGACTAATAGAATAAAAGGTCGTTGGCCACTGGTCCCCCGACGCCAAGGTTATATGGTAAGATTAAATTTTGAAACTACTGTAAACTAGAGGTTCAGGTGAGCTTGCATCACTCATCTGACTTAAATAATTATGAAAGGGGACCACCCAAGGACCATTTTGAATTTTAAAAAAAAGGGGAGTAACTCTGGTTAGATTTGTCGAAAAATGATCGCTATCAAACTTGACCTAGATATCCATGAGATACACGTACATACCAAACCTAGTTTCAATCTGACTATTTGTTCCCAAGTTATCATCTGGAAACCAAATATTTGGCAATTTTGAGGTATAAAAAGGGGCATAACTTTAGTAGAAATTGTTGAAAAATTGTCATTATCGAACTTGACCTAGATATTCATAAGATACACTTACATGCCACACCTAGCTTCAATCTGACTTTTTATTCACAAGTTATCATCTGGAAACCAATTCGGGACACACAGACGAAGTATAAAAAGGGATGTAACTCTGGTAAGATTTGTCGAAAAACGATCGCTATCGAACTTGACCTAGATATTCATTAGATACACTTACAAACCAAACCTAGTTTCAATCTGATTATTTGATCCCAAGTTATCATCTGGAAACCAAATATTTAGCAATTTTGAGGTATAAAAGGGCATAACTCTAATAAAAATAGTCGAAAAATTGTCATTATCGAACTTGACCTAGTTCTTCATAAGATACACTTACATACCACACCTAGCTTCAATCTGACATTTCATTCACAAGTTATCATCTGGAAACCAAGCACACGGACGGACGGACGGATAGACGGACGGACGGATGGACGGACGACACCCATTTCTATAGTCCCCTTCGACGAAGCGTCGGGGGACAAAAAGATACCTCACAATAAGGTTTAAAGACCACATGAAGCATAAAATAAAGTAATCGAGTATGTGATAAATAGAATACTACATTGACCTTAATTGCCAGATGATTTATAATGTGCATCTGTAAAACTTTATAGCAGTAATTTTAAAAATAAAACCTTGAAAAACAAAATGAGGCGACCGTCAATAATTTCTAAACAATAAATACGCCAACATCTTAAATAAGAAATCATTCATGTGGAACTAATAGCCTATCAATCACGTATTAAAGCCAAAGATTATCTAACATTAAGCTAACGTGATGTGTCTAATTGATTAAACTGACATTAAAACTCCATTTCGTTAAGCAAACATTTATTAAATGCTGTATAACAGCCTTTATTTACATTGATTTCAGAACGTAAATCCTTATATTAATATGAAAATTGATATCCTGATGTATAAAGCACAAATGGATATGCTTTGAAACTTTTCATTAACTCATTAAAATAATTTGCTATGACCTTTGACCCTTCCAATGTAAAATTTCAAAAGTATATTGGCTGTTTAGTTTATATAAATGAAAACCTTATGAATTGTAGTTATTTGCGCTTAAAGTGCAAGTTAATGAACGTGAGTAATTATTTATTTGCATTAACATTCAAATAGCTCAAATTGTAGCATTTGTAATAACAAGTATTTTGAATAACTTAAAACCATCAAAATAACAAAAATAACTCACCCCCCCCCTCTCCATTTTATTATATTGTCTTCCGAACAACATAATATTTTGTTGGCAATCACCGCAAAGCGATTCAAATAATTGTTTATATCAGTCGCCATGATGTCAAAGATAGTCAATACAGCGGTTTTAAGATAAGGATAAAAGGACAAATAATGGTCGACAAAACATTACACAGAAAACTAATGATTGTGCAACTGTTTTCTTTTACCTGGTTTACCTGGTCCCGAGGTCTGTTATATGGGCTAATTAGCCCCTTGGACCCTTCTTGATATGATGTTTTTTTCCTGTGGTCGGTAGACATTTGGTGAGAATTTTATCTGCAGATTTTTCCAGTGGATGTTGAATTGGCTTTTAAAAGTGTTGACGGTTTTTGTTTCTATTACTTGTTTTGGTAAGTTATTCCACATATCCACTATTCTCTGTGAGAAGCTGTATTTTCTGATATTTGTTCTGCAGTTCGTTTAATATATCTTCTGGTTGTGACCCCTAGTTGCAGTTCGACTTATAGGTAAAATGTTCTCATGTTGTACTTTATCGATGTTATTAAGGATTTAGAAAATTTCAACCATGTCGGCTCTCAATCTTCAGTATTGAAGTGATGGCAATCCAATATATTTCAGGCGTTCTGTGTAGCTCAGATGTTGTATATTTTTTTTTACTAATTTCGTCGCTCTTCTCTGTACATTTTCTATTTGTATAACTTCTTTTTTATATATCACAGACCATACATTGCTGCCATGTTCTAGATGTGGCCTTACTATGCTCTTGAATAATGTTAAAACATTTCTTTATCCATGTAAATGAAACTTCTTTTAATCATTCCAAGTCTTTGGTTTGCATTTTTTGTCTGTTGGTTGATTTGTTGTTGAAATTTCAGCTTATCGTCAATTAATATTCCTAGATCTTTTCTTCCGTTACTTGATAAATTTCGTTTTCTACCATTTTATACTTCGTGTTGGTAGCGTGACCTAGGTGTACATGCTTGCATTTTGACTTGTTGAATTTAAGGAGCCACTTGTCTGACAAAAGCACTATGTTGTCTATATCATTCTGTAAACTATGTTGTTGTTCTTCCTTGTTTACTACTGCATACACTTTAGTGTCATCCGCGAACAATTTTGCTATATTCTGAACTACATCAGATAAATCATTTATGTAAATTGTACAAAGAATGGGGCCTAGAACGTTTCCTTGAGGAATCCCACTTATCACTGTTGTCCAGTCCGAGCCTGTACCATTTATAACAACTTTTTGTTTACTGTTTGCCAGAAAGTCTCTGATTCACCCTAAAATGTTTCCACATATGCCATAACGTTGTAGTTTATTGATGAGACGTTGGTGAGGTACATTGTCGGAAGGCTTTTTGGAAGTCCAAATATATAGTATCTATTGCGCTTCGATTGTCTAGTTGCTCTGTCAAATCATCTAGTACATCTATTCATTGCGTTACACAATATCTACCTTTTCTAAAACCATGTTGATGAGTAGTAAATATATTATGTCTCTCCATGTGGTCCAATATACAATCTCTAATAATTTTTTCCATTGTCTTGCATACAATTGATGTTAAACTAATTGGTCGATAATTTTCCACTAAGTTTTTTGGTCCACTTGCTTCCTTCCAACTTTCTGGCAATTTCATCGTTTCCATAGATATATTAAATTGTTTGTCAGTGGTATGGATATATTTTTAGCAGTCTCATGTAAAAATTTTGGGTGCATTTAGTCTGGGCCTGACGATTTAGTGACTTTTAGCTTCTCCAGATATTGTTGTATAGTTTCTGGGCTGAATTTGATCATGGATAGTTTTTCGTCGGTTCTTGGTCGTTTTAATTATCTACTTCTACAGTGAAGACACTTTGAAATAATTTGTTCATTAATTCAGCTTTAATTCTATCGTCTGTGTTTATTTCTCCTTTTTCATCTATTATACATGGAATATTCTCTTTTGGTTTAGCTTTTGATTGTATTAATTTCCAGAACATTTTACTATCTTCCTTCTTATTGATGGTAATTGAGCGTTCATATTCATACTTTGCTTTTCTCCCTAAACGACTTGCTTCATTCCTTGCTTCTTCATACTTCTTTTTGTTTTGTGGATTTCTGTTGTATTTATATTTTTTTCCATTGTTTTCTTTTTTTTTAATAAGTGCAGTCTTACTTTCTTCATTTACCCAAGGTGTATCATATTTTCTGGACATAGATTTGCTCTCTGGTATGTTTTCTTCAAGTTATTGATAATTCATCTGCAAATCTCTGCCACAGATCATCGATATTTCCTTGAGCCAATTTTGATTCCCAATATATATTAATGAGTTGTGTGTTGATTTCAGTATAATAGTTTGTGTTGGTAATGCTTTTCATGCTTGAATCCAAATTTGAAGTTAGATTCTAAAGTTTCATGATCGTTATTTCCTATTATTCTGGTTATGATCACTAGAAATACAACTTATTTCTTAAAATATTGTAATAAATTGAAATAATAAACAATGTATTTTGGAAGCAGTTTAAGAAATAATCCACCATCATTTATGAAAATATGAAATAAATTGTAAGAAATTCCTCATATGCAAAACAAATTCCATAAGTATATGTAACCATGGTATTGGTGATAGCTATAAATTAGCACAAACATTATAGTGTTTGTTTATAAGTAATGTTATTTGTTATTTGGATCTATAAGAATAAACACGACATATTATATATTTCATTTTGGATTGAACAAATAAAACATATCTTAAGATAAAAAAACCAATGACGAATTTAATATGGAAATTAAAAAAAATAGAGATTCCATGGACCCTGTATAGGTTGTAATCGCTCGCATAGATAACCACATTTCATATATTGGCCAATTAGAACCTAGCATACGCCTATCGATAATTTCATATCAGAGAAATATGAGTTTCCGATGATCATGATCAGAATATCATGCATCGCGACGTCTACCTTGAATTTTGGATAAATAGTAAATGCATAAATTTTGTCTTGACCAATCATAGTTCATTCTTACAAATTCTGATTAAAAAGTTGCTTCCAAAGAGAAAGGTTACATTTCAGATGTTCGCATCACAACTCACTTGTACGACTGTACGCACATGTGTATGGAGAATGTCACAGGCCTTGTCCGTAAATACAAGTAGCAACTTATCAAGAGCAACGGTTTGTTGTGATAGGTGGTGATGGGATGATCCGACCCTATTAATTATATCCTTCTTTTCCTGTAGAAATAGAAATTACCACAAATTTATGGAGGTGTCCAACACATATTGTGCTGTGTTGTTTGTTTTGTTTGGCTTCCTCTTGTGTACCCAATATAATGTTGCCAGTTTCTCTGGATTGTCCATTCTTGGTTGTCCCTTCGGTTTTTCTATAGTTTATTCACCTACCCGAATAAAGCTGAAACAGAGCATACTTGACAAACAACAATCAAACAGACTACAATAATTGTTGTGTTGAAGGGGACCATGATTGTAGTATTTGAATTATCCGCTATGGTGACGATACTCCGCACGGACAAATTGTAACTTTGAGTTATTCAAGTTCGAGACAGAGACGTTCTACTGTAAATATCATGTAATATCCTGAAAAGAAAGTGCAATTTGTTATAATTTAATAACAACTACCTTTAACTAAATTACATAATGACTATAGCAAGAAACTAATTATGTCAGTTTCATTGCCTTAGTAATAGTTGACAACCACCATAATTAATACCAATAACGCATTGATAGGCCTACGATTCTGTCTGTTTTATGTTGTTGTAATAGTGAATGCTTTCTGTATACTCCGTTAATGGTTCAGCGTTGAAAGGGTAAAAATAGCGAGTTCGGCGTTTTTGGTCAAATCGTTAGATTTTACGACGAAGAACACGTCACGACACAACAAAATAAGCTGAGTCTGCACAATTACCTCGTTCCTTGGTAATAACAAGTCTGTAATGTTAATCAAATATATATTTAATATGATGTGTCACTGTGATGATATTTGATTATAGTTGATTTAATACGATCTTAATAAGTTTCGACCTGATAATAATCTAGACATTGTTCTAATTCTCAAACACTGAGGAGAGAAGTCGTGTCAAGGTCGACTTCAATGTTACAATATTGTCAAACCGTTGTCTATTCATCCGAGTAGACTAAAACATCCCAGTCAAATTCTGTATAATATCACCGAAAACCAAATCCACAAAAATCATTCTCAATTATGTGCGTGAAATGGACTGACAGCCAAATATATGTGCAATACAGGTTTATGGGGGCTAACGCCACTTTCAACAATATTTCAGCTATATCGTGTGCAATACATCATTACAAATAAAATAGATATTAATTTATAAAGTTCTTTCAGAGGAAATGGTCTGATGACTCATTTTTGTGTATAGTGTTTTCAAGCCAAGAAGTTATACTTATTTATTAATGAATAATAATTCCATATTGAAAAAACAAACCATGATACAGTGACATTAATCGATTATAAATTTTACTCTAATAAGTAAACAAATTGATTACATGTATCAAGTTACCAAAGGTTGATAACCGAGGATAAAATGAAAAACAAAGATACCACACTGTCGGAACAATTCTATAATCAAATAAAGCAAATCGTAAAAAGAGGCAAATTCTATATCCCTCGCACACAAAAGTATGACCGCTCATTTTCCTGGCTTGGCACAGGCACTTCAACAAATCGTGGCGAGAGTAAACCAGCTTGTGGACCCAAACCTCCCCTCTGTTTGATTGAGTGAGGGATTGTTCTCCAACGCCATGGTAAGAATATGTTAGCCCTATTCATGGCGAGAACAAGTTACATTGTTATGAAATGATGATCCCTGTATTGTACTATACCACTACCATTAGCTGGATCTATATAGTGCAAGCTGACTGAAAAAAAGCTCGCATATGTATATGTCGTTCAAGTCAGACATATTATCCAAACACTGGGCCAACCAGTCTGTGAACTTACTCCTTAATATTGAATGCTAAACATAAATGTGATTAGTCTTTGACATTCATTTTCTGCCCCGGAGAAGAATATGTATACGTTAAAGATTAATTTCTAATCCATTTGTAATCGGAGTATTAGTATATTTCATAAAACCTGACATTAAATATATTTCAGCATTTATAATCCTTTATTAATCCTTGCAGAAACTGAAATATGAAATATTGCAAGATGTCTGGGAAGTAGAATCGTGGCACGTTGAAGAGATTATGGTGCACATTTTGTTTTACTTCACTAAGCCATATGCATCTATGATTGAATCGATTATTTGTCTCGAAAAAGACAAAACACCAAACAAAATCTGTGAATCAAAGTAGAAGTGTCATCCAAGCCTTCCATGACGAGAATAAAATAAATTAGAGTCACGCAAAATTCAAATATTTATGAAATATTCTCTTAAAATCAATTATTGAAACTACTTCTATAAACATCATTTACAATCATTTGATTTCTGTTGTTTCTATTGAAAATGAAAATGAAAATACATAAATAACCTGAATGCAAATAGCAAAACTAAAAACAGGCAAAACTCGATACCCATATAACTATCCAACTCAGTTTGGTTAATACCTTAATACCGATTGACTGGTAGAAATAAAAATGTTCAACCAGTCTGTCACTCTAATTTATGCATAAATCCCTTTCATCCACCGAGATGAATAAAATGTTGAATAAGTGTGTTTTTGATTTATGTCTTACTACCTATCTGATGTTAGGAAATTAAAGGTGAACCAGTGTTTCATCTTGTTTTATTCCGTGCAACCCATATACTGAATAGGAACTAAGATGTGGAACCAGTCTGTTAGCCTGGTTTATGTCTTCATACTCATCTACTGCTAGTAACCAATCAGTCTGATTTATAGATTACTATCCATCTATTTGTAGGCATACCAAAATGGGGAACCAGTCTGTCCACCTACAAACACACTGGAAGGACTACAAAAAAGAGTCTGATTTAAGCCTTACTGTCGATTTATTGGTAGGAACAAAAATGTCTGGTGCATACCGTAATAAGATACATTGGATTATATCATTGTTATCAGAGGTAATGGTATAGAAGAATTGTCATTTTCATTTATCACACAGAGATCACGATAATGACATATTATCTCATGGATATTTGACATTTGTCGAAGTGGAATCGATTAATATTAGCCAATAGTGTGACGTTTTATATAACTAGGAGAAAATATCCTGTATACTAATGCAATATTGTTGAAGTGTTTGCCACAACGCATACAATATCTGAGAAACATTCCTTTTTAGATCTCTCTAATACTTGGATTATATTCCAATAGTCATTTCCAATATGGAAATATTGTCACACTTGGCATTTTAACTTTCCTAAAGTCAAACTTCGATGCGACTCGACATAAATACAAGTCTACATATTGCAATAAGCCACACGTGACATTTATACAGCTTTTTAATAAAGACAAATCGTAGCTCTGCAGTGTCATTTGAATAAATTCTTGTAAAGCTATTTGGGTAAACACTATCCTGACAGATTAATTAAATTTGGTTGATGGACGACATCTGTATGTACAAACCTTTATATTTCCATATTGATTAAGCATCATTTTGCATGTTAACAGATAACCATTATCTGAACTGAGATCGAATTGTTTATGAAGTAGTTTGATGAAATAGAAAAGTTTCGACAATCGTACAATATTAATCCAAATGCAAATAAAAACTACGCTACACTGCATTGACAGTAACTGTATCTTTCTGTTTAATAGAGTAAGCTTGGTTTCTGATTGATCGATTATTGTTTAATGTCAAATGAGCAGTATATCAGCTGAAAAGAACAAAACATAAACACAATAAATCATGTGGGTAAAAAGTAGCACTAGGATGGGTCAATTGATGATGGTTTGATTGCTCCAAGGAAAAAGGTGTATGATCGAGAGGAACTTTGTCTTATAATGGCCCACCGAGAACTAATCATAACAAGAAAAGTTTGAAGATATCAAAACGAAGTAACCAGAAGCCGCAGTTCGAAGATAGTCAATACAATGGTAAGAAAGGAAAAACAGACAAACAATGGTTGACAAAGCACTACAAAGGAAACTGAAGAATGGGGAACACGAACCCCACTAAGAAACGCGTTGAGCTCATGTGCTCAGGAAGAGTAAGCAGCAGCACCCGGTGTGTGCACTTGTTACAAATCTGGTGATAAGTCATAAATGAGGAACGGATGAGATTATGATAATGGTAATTTGTGACACAGATAGTCCGTAATAGACAACAAGGTCATGGTGGCGACCGCAAGACTTTCCAAATGATGACTCCAACTTGCCCACTAGTAATATGCTGTTCAGAGAAGCTTCCTTGTCAGGATAAATGTGATTAAAATAATTCGACAATGTAGAATTATTTGATGAAATTATTTCTCCATGGAATTGCATAAAATCACTTCTAATTCAGATGTAAGTTATGATACCTTTTTAAAGAAATGGTAATATTTTTGCAAAGATTAATATTTTTAAAAGGGTAGTTTTACATGTAAGAAGGCAATTTCCGCGATAACTTCACAAATCTCTCATCCTGGTCAAACACTAATAAAAATAGAAACATCTCGTAGCTTAAAAGCGGCATGTATTATCATGACCAAAGCTTATTTGAACGATGAGTATTTTGTGATGGCAATATGCTAAGTAAATGTAAACGTTTGGAAGAGTTTCAAATAGAAATACCTGTATAATTACATAACAAAAGAAAATGTATTGAAAATTTAAGTCTCAGATCTACAAACCTTATCTGTAGTGAACTCCGCTTCTTACATCGCTTATAAAAACAGATAATGTCAGTGATTTGAAATGCTTATATAATTTTTACAAATCTTGTAATATTTATTTTATTATTTCAGTAGAACTTTCATATCGAATTTATTATGGTGTTGATATAAAATAAAAACGGCTAAATAGCTTTTTGCACTAATAAAATTGTCCATTACGGATCGTTACGTGGAAATAATTAACCAGATTAACTTTATAAACCATAATAACACCGACTTTGACATTTTAATAGTGTTAATGTTTGGTGTATGAAGATCAGTCGTGTTTGTCATAATGTGTTAGATCTTTCGTTCCTAATATAGTACATTGACTAATGTCTTGTGAATTTACCAGCTGAATATCACAATGAAATATCGGAGTTATTAATTATGTTTACTTTCAGGAGAGATTTGAGGGGGTGTATTTTTCCAAGAAATATTTCAAAGATCTAATATTATTCATGTATGCACTAGATGATATAATCTCCGTATAATAATTTCAAAATTATAATGTGGAAAATAATAATGATATATTACATGGTATGATTAGTGGCACCTAGAAGTAAAAAGTGTTTGCCCACATTCATGACAATTTTGGTATTTTGCATTACATTATTTCAAGGAATGGAATCATAGAGCTGCATAGAAAGTTCCCATGTGGCAGACATACGGGATAGAACGAATGAACATGGACCATTTCAGGTACCGTGCTTGAAATATAGTGGGTTCGTGTTACTCGATCTTTAGTTTTATATGTATGTTTTGTAGATCGTTGTTTATCCTTTTGTACTTTTTCTTTTGGCCATTGTGTTGTCTATTCTTCTTCGATATATGGATTCTGATTGCCCCTTTTGGTATCTTCAAGCTCTTTTTACGTAGATTTCGATGCGATAACAAAATAAGAGTACCCACAGTACATATGTAGTCGACCAAATTCCCCATACTTTTCCAGTGGCATTCAGGCGTCATTGTTCCGTTTGTCCCATTTCTGTCTAATTACATTTTAATTTGCATATTGCTATTTCCTGACATTTAATTGGACCAAACAATACAATTATACAAGTCTACACACCGGTAAGTCTATTCTGTTTATGTGTATTCATACACCCTTGCATTGCATTATTTTAAATAAAACGATAAATATGCTTTGAAAGCAACAAAGCAAGATATGTCAGCGAATTAATAAAATATACAGGAAAAAGGCACAATTTGCCATTTTGCGGTCAAGGACATATTGCACGGAAACAATTGAGAGAGTACTAGTTTATGGAGAAGGGATATACAGCTTACATATTCCAAAGGGGTAATCAGAACCCACAAATGGAAGAAAGATAGACAATACAATGATCACAGAAAACACATAATAATTAACATAAATGAATAATTTTTGAACACCTTGAGACCTCTGTCACTAATAAAAGATACGAAGTAATCTTAATAATGTAATATTTATTGGGAAATGTATCATCAAATGTCAAATTTACTTATAGAACTATACTTCACGTATACCAGGCGTGCAATGGTAGTACATGTAATAAATTCGGTCAGTTTATTGAAGCAAGTGATCTATTTTAAGTAACCATCATACCCTGTTATGTAGTAAAGATCCATATACTCGCATTTGGAATAACCACAGATCATCCACTGATTACACCTTACTGTCTGACATAGTAGCCCGCCAGGTAAAATCGAATGTTGTTAGCTTTACATTGTAGTTGCAATAGTGGGGGGAAATTGCAAGCTGAATTGAGAAAACGTAGAAACTGTTACTACATGGTAATTCGTCATTTAGCATACATTCTGCGTTTTGCTGTGATTTTTGTAGATTGTTCGAATTTTCGATGATATCTAAAGTAACTATTAATTTGATTCGACACCCACTGTCATCCATATAAGATGGCTGGTACTACTTACCACTAAAAGGTATAAATTTCTTTAAAAAAACCAGCATATCTATCTATATTTTAAACTCGTCTTCATTGAAATTTCATCTGTCAAATGTATTAATGTGAAGGTTGTAAATTTACGAATATTTTATTATTATTGCTTACGAATGGGCAATCCAAAGAATCTGGCAACATAGAGTACATACGAAGAAGACAAGCAAAACAAAAAACACAACACAATGTGGAATGGACCATACACAAGACGAAGACAAACAAAACAAAACACAATATGTATTGAACATCACCATACACAAGACAAACAAAAAAAAACAAAAAAAAACACAACACAATATATGACTAGGTTCATCCATGGATTCTCTTTGTTAATCCTGTCCGACAATCTGACCCTCTATCAGAGACAGCCAAGAAGAGTTGAAGATACCAAAGGGGTAATCAGAATCTGTAAATCAAAGAAGAGCAGTCGACACAATGGACAAAAGATACCAAAGGGGTAATCAGAATCTGTAAATCAAAGAAAAGCAGACGACACAATGGACAAAAGATACCAAAGGGGTAATCAGAATTCGTATATCAAAGAAGAGCAGACGACACAATGGACAAAAGATACCAAAGGGGTAATCAGAATCCGTATATCAAAGAAGAATAGACAACACAATGGCTAAAAGAAAAAATACAAAAGGACAAACAACGATCTGCAAAACATACATATAAAACTAAAAATCGAGTAACACGAACCCCACTAAAAACCGGACGTGAACTCGGGCGCTCCGTAATGATAAGCAGGTTCTGCTCCACTAGTGACACCCGTCGTGTTAATCGAATAACAAACCCGGTGATCAGTCATCAATACGGAAAGGACCGGCAAGTGTTTACAAGTGGAACATATCCGTGGTCATTTGAGACACAGATATTCCATAGCGGTCTACAAAGACATCATGGCGACCGTAAACCTTTCGAAGTAATGACTTCAACTTAACGAAGAGGACCCCTTGGTTCAGTAGCTTCCTTGTTATCAGCAATCCTATATCAAGGAATTCCTGATAGGAACCACAAACTCTGGAATATTGTATCAGCTGACAGATATACTACATATGCAGGTGCTGCTGGAATGTTGCTACATATGAATGGAAAGTTCACAATGGGAAAAATGAAATCATCTCTTGTCGTAAAGTTTCATTTTTAACCACCCCTCACTGTCGAGATTCCGGTCAAGGTATGAAGCAGATGGTACTTAGATTATCAAAATTTCTTGAGATGGCAATAGTACACGGCTGTACCAGCAGGGAATGACGGAGTGTATGATTTATACCCTTTTTTCACAAAACGACACTCAATCCCTTCTATGAAAGACGAATTACTACCTAGCTATATAGACTAACGCCCTTTTCAATATTTTTACACTACCATACGGACGGGGAATGAAAGGGTTAGAGCAAGATTTTTAAATTGTTATACAAAACAACACCACCATACCAACGAGAAATGATGGAATACTAGCTATATGAATTAAAACCCTGTTGGACAATACTAACTGCTACGCTGCTATAAGGTGATGAAATACTAGGTTTATATTCTGTTGCACAATACTACACTGCCTGACAGCGGTGAATGAAGCAATAATAGCTATATACACTGTTTGAAACTACAATGTACTACATGTCAATACAAGCATGAAATGAATGAATGTTAGGTGTATGCCCAGTTGGGAATACTACTCTGCACTACCGCTTTCGAATGACGAAGTACAAGATTCATATCCCGGTTGTGCAATACTGCACTGCAATACCAACTTAGAATGATAGAGTTCCAAATTTTACATATTTTGATTGGACAATTCTACACTGCAATACCGGCTAAGAATGACGAAGTACAATATCCATATCCCAGTGGGGCAATACTGCACAGCAATACTAACGTCGGACGAAAGTGTAGGGGTACTAGATATATACTATGTTGGACAATACGTCACTGGGGTACCGTTGTAAATGTATTGATGTAATTGTTTAAAACACGGACACCATGGAAACACATATTGGCTGGTAAATTATGTTTGTCGACCTAAATGAGAAAGAATACGTAGAATTAAAAACAAATACAGCAGAACAAATATGACAGTAACATTGCCGATATAGTCTGTGTTTCTCCTGTCAAACATTTCCAATATGTTTGCTCAAATTGAAAATTTAATGTTGCCCCTTCTCGTGTATTTGTAATGTTCATCTGTAGGTTGCAAATGTAGAAATTTATTTATTTGTTGATAATTACATTACTTCCGTTTTTCATTGAAATGTTACAATATGATTGGTTATGAAGTGGTCACATGATTATAAAAGAGATGTTTCACATCCGAATGAAACTCAAACCCGAACTTGCACGTGCCTCCATTACGACGTCAGATGTAAACGATCAATGGCGTAGTAATTTCCAACAGCAAATAATCTAACACAAATAAAATTCACAACGAAAAATTCGACTATATTAAATTTTGGTGTGATTTAAATATAATTATAAGAATTGAATGCATTCGTTTGAAGTTTCATTGGGGTATGAAAGCGTTGATTGAACTACATTTTCAACATGAAGCGCTACATTGAAAATGTACTTCGGTCAACGCTTTCATACCCCAATGAAACTTCAAAAGAATGCATTCAATTCTTAATTAATATGGAATTTGAAAATTCTTTAAATAGATAAATAGATAATAAATGTGTTGGGTGAATTATCATATTATTGCATTCTCCCGCTGAGAATAAAAAAAAGAAATTGAAATACAACACTTGATTTGTTAGTTTTACAATCATTATGTGACGAAAATGGAAAATTTACTGTTGAAAAATTTAACTTGCTGCAGTATTCAATATTTGTTCTAGATTTCTTTTTGTTGTTGTTGTTAATCTCACCTGATGCGAACGTCATGCGAGATATTATGTCATCACTTTGTATCCGTCTTGAGCGTCTGTAAACTTTATCATTTTGGTCTTCTCCAAAGCCACTTGCAATTGACCATGGTCAACATACTAGGAGGAGTAGTGCTCATACACCCCACAGATCAGTTATGTAATTTCTGCATCATTAAAACATATACGGATTTTAATTACCGTAATATTTGGTATTTTATACTTGTAACTTCTAATCTTTGAATTTAATACATACGGAATTTAATACCAGGAAGTTACGACGCTTCGTTTTAATAATAACCCAGTTTTAGGGAAAATCGATATATTTATGTCAAAGAAATAATTTGAAATTTGAAAAAAAAAAATGCAATAACAGATAATATAGATTCAAATTCATTTTAATATAAAGCGATTTGATGTCTACGTAAAATCTACGTAATTCGATGACTTGCACACAATTTTCCTGCACAAAATGTTATAACACATGTTTTGTAACATTTTCATTGAATTTCTCTACTCCTACTATAAAAAGTAACAATTTCTTTGACGTCACTTTCGATGTTGTAACTATACTAGGCTCATATTGTTAATTGGTGAGTGGTGAGTGGTGAGTATCTAATTGGTGAGTGGTGAGTATCTAAGTTTTATTTGCGTTACTTTAACGACGATGTCACACACATCGCCACATTTGAAACCATACAGTCGTAAATTTCAAATATCAATAACATATTGACTGAAGTAATTGCTATAGACATTTCCAAATATCAGAAGTTTGATGGTAAGCACCATACAATATTTGAACAGAAGACCTTTGCGGAAAAAAACATATTAAACACTTCTTCTCTGTAACCATTTTTAGGTTAAAAGTAATGTTGATAGGAATGTTCCTTTTATGAGCATCTAATGATCCTGAATTCAAGATGACTGTTATGATATAACAGTTATTTCCATTCGCCGTGTCATTGTTCGGGATTTTCAAAGTTCACCAAATAATGTCAAACTTGTATTCATACTGAATCGTACAAGCTACATGATTGGTTTGATCGCTTTCAAATAAATTAAAAACTGTCAATTTCGTTTTACTATGGTAACCAACGATTTTTTCTGATGCATAAGACTATGAAACATCTGATTCCCCCCACACACCAAACGAGCATAGAAAACAATTTCTTTTTTTCTAGAAGCAATATATGCAAGAACAAACCACAGCTATTTAAAGGGTGTTCGTCGATTTTCTTTTTTGTTATATAAGTTACCCTGAATATCAGAACATCGGCCTCGTGTGGAAATCCGACATTTACATCTGATCTATAAAAAGAACCACTACAACAATCTTAACGATTTGATTGTCACAAAATGTGATCGTTGGTCAAAACAAATTCTAAAATTATTCTAATATTTCATCATAATTGCACCTATTGTATGTATCTTGCTTAAATATTCAGCCAAGTCATTTGAGCAAATTCTCGGATAACTGTAGAATGTTAATATAGGTTAACATGCATGATTGAATTGTGGATTACGATGTTACCAAGTTTGCATGGTATTCTGAAATCACAACCGAACAGCTAAATCACAACAGCACAGTTAAACAAAGAACTCTATGAGTAATATATTAGAAATATTAATTCTCTGAAACTAGTACATCGCTTGAAAGCTACTTCGCTAGAATGTATTTATTAAGTGTGTGGTATTCAGAGATTCAAAATGGCTAAAACTCCAAGACCCTAGTTTCACACTGTTCCGTATAAAGACAGAAATGATTTAACACAAACTGCACATTATACTGCGATTGGTTTTTTTTTCCATTGCAACCATTGAAATTAATGTTATAAATCACTATTATGAACTATGCTGACTTGGAAAATAGACTATTAAAATTTATAGTTCAGGCCTACCTCTTGTACTGATCTGATTCCATTTAAATGATATAATTATATGTTAAAGTAAGCAAGTGATTATTTTAAAACGCCAAGCTATATCATGGCACGGACATGCTGAGTGGAATTGAAAGTGACATTTCTCTGAATCAACATTTAACTATGTCGCTCCAATCAAACATTTTATCCTGACTGAACTAACCGGTGTTTGTTCTGACTCCATAATGTAATGGCGAGTGCTGAGAGGCAAAACAGCAACTACCAGTTTTATTGTCGTCGGTTTTAATATGCGCGCTTGAAAATCCAACAAAAAGATGGCGGTACACATAGTGTGGAGTTGTCTCATTCATGACTTATTTTTGTAACTAGATTAACATGACGGGCAGGAACTGCTTACCTTTCCGGAGCACCTGTGTTCACCCTGGTTTTTAGCGGCGTCGTGTTACTCCATCTTTAGTTTCATATGTAATGTTTTGTAGATCATTGTTTATTCTTTTGTCGTTTTTCTTTTGGGCATTGTGTGGTCTGTCCTTCTATTTACGGATTCTGATTACCTCTTTGGTATCTTCAAACTCTTGTCGACCTCAGATGTCAATTATTATATATCATACTAAAATATCTCAGATTCAGTCATGCATGTTTTAATCTGCAGTCAATCAAACAGTTCACATATTATTCCGCTGGAGACATCTTTATTTCATATTAGCTTAATCTGTTCTCTCTAGACAATACAGTTGGTCTTTCTATTGGTGGGTTGTTATTTATCACAAAATATAATTGAGATTTGTATCAAGGGATTTCTGTTGAAATCATTCTTTATTTTACACTTCATTAATCAAGAATTTGTACTTCTGACAAAGGTAGTTATCATTGATAGGCTTGTTAAATGTAAATATGATTATCGATTGATTTTGTAATTGGTAATTTTGATATGGTTATGCCTGGGGAGACTATAAGGATCGATAATACATTTCATTAATTTATATATTGCTATGTGATGGAAATCAAATTACTGGAGAGATCCTCTGACAAAATGTTGCGGAGTGGAGAGATAGAAATTGTATTATTTATCATTTCCTAATTCGAGATCTATCCTCTTGTACTATTTTAAGTTTTCTGTTTTTTCCCATTATGGTTGTACTTTCCTGAAATTGGGCAAATCTATGTTTCCTAATTCGAGAGAATAAAAGAAAAAGAGAATAGTGCTTATGACCCATGTCATGTTTGTTTTGACACCAATGTACTGTAACAATGACGTTGAGCATTAAACGTCATCATTACATTTATAACTGTTAGACATTTAGTATTACAGCTGAACGTGTATATGACCTAATATGGCTAATACGAGATGTTACATTTTGGGGAGACATTTCCACATTAGAAAAACCAATATGGGCCGTCGTTGCTGTGCTCGTATGGTAGTTGGATTTGCAGTAAACTGTGTAATCAGTGCATAACACCACCAAAGTTGTGAATTCGAACCCCGTTCATGGCGAGATGTACTCGATACAACATTATGTGATAAAGTTTGTCAGTAACTTGCAACAGGTCCGTTGTTTTCTCCGGTGTCCTCCACAACATAAAACTGATCGCCACGATGTTATATTGTTGAAAGTGGCGTTAAATACCATAACCAAACCCAACCTAGAAAAACCAATATGAATTTAATGGTATACTAGACGAATAAATCAGATATAATTAGGATACTATATTTATGAGAAAAAAGTACAAACAGTAATGGTCAACAATCCCGACAAAATTAGCAAAATGATCAATTACCACTCACCTCAAATCATAGAACACAAAATGACTACGACATCTGGAGTTGGCTTAAGTAGCGCACAGAAACACGGCGAGGTTAAACTGGATAATGCGATTCTCAACCCCTTCTTGATAATTCGATCTCAAACGGGAATACATATATAAACAAACGATACACAACCTGCACAGATTCCCTTACACTCATAAAAACCTAGATACAATGGACAGTGTAATACCAGAGTTAATGCATGTTCGTAGTTAACTAATTACTGGCTAAGGAGGTATAATCTGTGTTAAAGATCATTACCAGTACGACAAATATACCATAACTTTTACTTCTAACGGATTTAATATCAATTAATCATAAACTTTCAAGAAATTAATAGTCTTCATGGGTGACCAGAATAAATACACGTAGTTCATCAATTTGTTGGAATCAAATATATATACACTGATTTAATAGTATGACTTACTAGTTGTATCTGCAGATTGTCTACATTTTAGCAAAGTAATTACACGTTAAAGAATACCGAAGTGGCAATCAAAAATGGATAACCCAGAGAAACTGTCAACATAGGGTACACAAGGCACAGAAATACAAAACAAAAACACAACACAATATGTGTTGGACATCACTATACGATAACAAACACAAATAACGTAAATAAGATATGAGCCCTCCTACAAAAAACTGGAGGTAAAGACGAACCGATCATTCTCAGAGACATAGCAACAAGGAACTCAGAACGTAAAGACGCATAATAGGACATCACAAAAAAACTAAAAAGATGACTCAAAGAGTGAGCACTAGTTGCTATATCATACCCTTTTTCTTTATTTGTATAGCAACTGTAATGATTGCAGGATAAATTTATTTATTCATACACGGAAAACAATATAAAATATATATTTTGTAGGAATTTTCCTTTAATTAAGTGAAATATATTATTAAATTGTGAGACTGTCTTGTATAAACTCTGATAGGTTTGTAACGTTATGCGGGTTAGAATCAATACCTACTCTCTTGTAGACAAATTCTGTATTAACCATATCATGTGATGCATGTAAATGACGAAATTTATTTTCCCTTTTCGATATAATGTCTGCCTCGAGAAACAGTATTGTCTTAATTGGAGATCTACAAAAATTGTCATAGATCAATAAAGGTTTCACGAAGACACTGGAAATTGCCATATTACGGAATCGCAGGGCTATTTTTTTCATTAATGTATGCATAAAATATTATTTGATAAATCGATTCTTTGAAGTTGACGACAAAAGGATATTAAATTGAAAGAGAGTTGAAGTAAGATCAAACTTCAAAAGAACACTTATTAAAATGAAAATTAATATAACGAGATGATTATACAGGAAGTTCGTGAATAATACATGACCAATCGGGAAAGCGTTTTTAATATACCAGTAGTTTGCGTTTATCGCGTACCATGGTATTTCATTGATATGAGATTAATCTCTAACTTTTGGTTGGGATAAGGAGTAAGTTGGATTTTAACAGAAATGAAACAAATGTAAACACCGATAATCAAAATAATCAGATCAGAACATGCATTTTTGCGGGGGTTCAAAATTATGTAGGTCCGAAGTCCGTGAACTTTCGTTATTGACTTTGGACTTTTACAATTAGGTATTAGCTGCGCCCATGGACTTTCTGGTTTTCGTTGAAAGTGTCATCATCTTTTGATAAGTTTATTAAACTCTTACACATCTAGTGCATAAAAAAAATGCAAAAGTGTCTCAAAATTTTAAGTCAGGGGAAACATGTCTCCCCACAAATTACAGACCTATATCTGTACTACCCGTTATATCCAAAGTAATTGCAAAACATATCTCAAGACATAGGTATCAGTACTTGGCAAAATACAGTCTTTTACATGATGCCCAATCTGGTTTTAGATCAAATCATTCCTGTCAAACTGCTTTAGTCAACATAATAGATAAATGGATAGAGGAAATGAATAATGGAAATGTCAATGTAGTTATACTCTTAGATCTAAAAAAAAAGAAAGGCCTCTGATGTGGTTGACCATGATATCATGGCAAAAAAGCTTGAAATATATGGATTCAATAAAAAAGCTTTAGCTCTTTTTAATTATTATATGACAAATAGAACACAACAAGTACAAATTGGAAATGCTCTTTCTAATAAATGCTCAGCGAAATATGGAGTACCTCAAGGCTCAATAGTTAGCCCATTATTGTTTATTTTATATATAAATGATCTGCCTTTAAGTATTTCAAATTGCAACACTGATATGTATGCTGATGATTCTACAATACACATTTCTGGAAAAATATTTCAGCTATACAAACTAAATTCCAAGAAGACTTGAATAGAATTGAATTATGGTGCAAGGATAATAATATGCGTAT